>OZ035997.1:4488887-4721387 GCA_964035015.1 Corallium rubrum | reverse complement strand
TCGGAATAGATATCTTTCTTACAGACAGACAGACAGACAGCCAGACAGACAGACAGACAGACAGACAGACAGACAGACAGACAGACAGACAGACAGACAGGCAGGCAGGCAGGCAAACAGACAGACAGACAGACAGACAGACAGACAGACAGACAGACAGACAGACAGACAGACAGACAGACAGACAGACAGACAGACAGACAGACAAGAGATTGATGGTACTTTATGGCAATTTTAGAACTTTGTTTAGTGTATAGATTAGTAATAAGTTAATAATTATATTCATCTCCGTCAGTTTTGAAGAACAATTTTAAATGTACTTACCACCACCAGTATAGCTAAAGACAAAAATATAAGCATCCGTTAATTTAATCATCATTGTCATCATCATCATTATTATTATCCTCACATTCCACATCATCTTAGCTTCACTATATTCACCTCCTCCTTATCCCCCTCCTTTTCCTTACCCCCCTTCCCCTTATGTTCTCCATGGATCATTGTCTCGATCCTCCTCCTCCTTATCCTCTTCGTCCTTCTCCTCCTCCTCGCTACTCTCCTATTATTGTTTTCTCACCCCTCCTCAGTCTATCCATCATTCTCCAGCTCATCCTCCTCATCCATCTCGCCATCCTCCTCCTCCTCCTCTCCCTCGCCCTACTCGTCGCTCTCCGTTTTGCCCCCACCCCCTTTCGTCCTTATCGTCTCCTTCCTAATCGGGCTCTTCTCCATAGGCTAATTTTATTCACTTAATAGAACGAGACTGCATCTCGTTCGCAGAGCTCGCCATCCTTCTGGCGGTGGTCAATGCAACTGACTTGCACCCAGTCGTCTCTGTATCATTTAATTACTCGACGTCTATACCAGCCCGTCTTTGTTTTGAAATAGGATGTGTTATATAATTTAAGCATTTTATGAATAGGATTTGAACAATTTATTTTATCACTAATAGCTTTATTCATTCTATTGAGAAATAGTATTGCCCAGCGTACTGCTTTAAACAAATCCATAATACAAAATAGTTTTGAAATATTTACTAACGTTTCGTTACTACACGTAACATCATCAGAGTGAAAAATTTACATACATGAAGGTGACTTAAATAGTTACATAAATAGAAAGTGACAAGGTGACAGAATAGGTGATGGAAAAGCTGAAAGGTGAAACTGCAGACAATGAATTGTCAAACTGGTTAAGAGACACCACGCGCTAAAGAAAATTTATAAAAGAGTGCTCAGGGAAAAGATCTAATATTAGCGATCTAATGTTAGATCTAATGTCCGCGGTTTTCCTTTTCAGCTTTTCCATCACTTTTTCTGTTACCTTGTCTGTCACCTTATCACTTTCTATTTATGTAACTAGTTAAGCTATTTAAGTCACCTTCATGTATGTATATTTATCACTCTGATGATGTTACGTGTAGTAACGAAACGTTAGCAAATATTTTCAAAATTATTTTGTGTTATGGTTTGGTTTAAAGCAGTATGCTGGGCAATAATATTTCTCACTAGAATTAGATTTCCGCCTGGTTCATCCATTGCGGCGAGCTTTATTCATGCATACGCATACCCAATCGAGAAACCATCACATAACCGATACTGTAAAGTTGGGGTGAATGAACAAACAGTGCGTTCAGTTGGAACAGTTCAATCAAACGTTTACCTGGTAAATAAAGTTCCTATGTCAACATGCTCCGGATCTTTGTCACTTCCAGGATTATTTTTCGACAACCAATCGCCAAATACGCCAAGCTTGTGACCATTTGATGCATTTCGAAAGTACTTTAGCTATATAAAACAAATAAGTCGTTTTCTCATATAAAAATCTATATCTTTTTTTAAATTTGAAGTTAAATAATAAAGTTAAATATCATAATATATATATATATATATATATATATATATATATATATATATATATATATATATATATATATATATATATTGGCTATAAATTAGTCAATTTGTCAAACATTTCCCACAGGTGTTCTAGCTAGAAAATTAAACTAAACAAAACTAATCTTATTTATACTGGATAGCTCCATCAGTAGTTAAATATTTAATTGTTCTCCCTAGAGATCCAGTAGGGGCCATCCCCTTATCGACCCGGGAGAAACCTATGGTGTTTGGAAGAGTCAAACTGGAAGCACTCTTCTCACATGCGGTCAAGGTGAAATTTTAATTAGATATAACTGAGCAGGTATCGAAATCTGGTCGCAGATGTGAAAGGCACGTGCACTAACCACTGTGCCACCAACTGACCAACACCCCCCACACGAAAACTAGGAAACAATTTTTTTCAGTGATAAATAAGCAGCGTATTGTAATAAATGGCTCTTATAATACGTTAGCTCGAAGCCTGGCAACGAGAAATAGAAACACGGCACATATACGTTTTTAAACTGAAGTGACTAGCTCGAGAAACTAGTTGGTAACTGTCTCTCTAGAGATCAGACATTAAGTGAATAAAAATGATGGTAATAACATATGTATTCGTTCATAAAGTCATATATGGATATATAGTTATATAAGTTAAAAGCTTCTAGGACAGCGTCGGCCACGGTTGATATCCAAATATTACCAGGGTTAAGTCACGTTGGCCTGAAAAACAGAGAAAAATCTTCTCGACGTTTCGAGCGAAGACCCTTCGTCAGGAGAAATTAGTAAACAACTCACATGTGGTCACGCGTATTTATAGCAGAGCTACAATGGGAATCACGTGAACACATGTAAGCCAATAAAAACAAAGTAAACAAATAAATTAATATGTAATTTTAGTCTGTGTGCAGGTGCTGACCCAATTACTACATATTAATTTATTTGTTTATACATATTAAATTATACATATTAATTTAATCGGTGACAGACAAATAGATTCGCACAAACAAACAAACAAACAAACAAACAAACAAACAAACAAACAAACAAACAAACAAACAAACAAACAAACAAACAAACAAACAAACAAACAAACAAACAAACAAACAAACAAACAAACAAACAAACAAACAAACAAACAAACAAACAAACAAACAAACAAACAAACAAACAAACAAACAAACAAACAAACAAACAAACAAACAAACAAACAAACAAACAAACAAACAAACAAACAAACAAACAAACAAACAAACAAACAAACAAACAAACAAACAAACAAACAAACAAACAAACAAACAAACAAACAAACAAACAAACAAACAAACAAACAAACAAACAAACAAACAAACAAACAAACAAACAAACAAACAAACAAACAAACAAACAAACAAACAAACAAACAAACAAACAAACAAACAAACAAACAAACAAACAAACAAACAAACAAACAAACAAACAAACAAACAAACAAACAAACAAACAAACAAACAAACAAACAAACAAACAAACAAACAAACAAACAAACAAACAAACAAACAAACAAACAAACAAACAAACAAACAAACAAACAAACAAACAAACAAACAAACAAACAAACAAACAAACAAACAAACAAACAAACAAACAAACAAACAAACAAACAAACAAACAAACAAACAAACAAACAAACAAACAAACAAACAAACAAACAAACAAACAAACAAACAAACAAACAAACAAACAAACAAACAAACAAACAAACAAACAAACAAACAAACAAACAAACAAACAAACAAACAAACAAACAAACAAACAAACAAACAAACAAACAAACAAACAAACAAACAAACAAACAAACAAACAAACAAACAAACAAACAAACAAACAAACAAACAAACAAACAAACAAACAAACAAACAAACAAACAAACAAACAAACAAACAAACAAACAAACAAACAAACAAACAAACAAACAAACAAACAAACAAACAAACAAACAAACAAACAAACAAACAAACAAACAAACAAACAAACAAACAAACAAACAAACAAGCAAGCAAGCAAGCAAGCAAGAAGCAAGCACGCACGCACGCACGCACGCACGCACGCACGCACGCACGCACGTGTAATAGAAATGTTGTACTTGGATCGTCGTCGTGGCTTTCGCGTTGTGCTTGCTTAAGTTCCCTAGTATTCTTAAAGCCGTTACGATACATATTTCTTACCTCATCATTATTTAGTATGATCATCCTTGTTACTACATAGTTGAATTTTATTTCACCAAAAGTACTGTCGGTAAACATTCGCGATACCTATACAATAAGTAGAATACATGTAGAAGAATACAAAGTTTTAGATATGAAAAAATGAGATTGACTATAAGAATTTTTCCCGCAATAACTTATATAGTGCATATAGGCTTTGCCTTAAGTTTTTTCTAATCGTCTCAGTAGCTGCCGTGGGTCGCAGTTCGTTGCGAGTACTTGCATCTAATTGAAACTGAATAACTTGCTGTGCTTCTTTTTTCGCTGTGAGTTCTTCTTAATTAGATCTAGATGAAAGTATTGGAAGTCGCTGCAAGCATGTTTTTGTTAAAGAAGTCTTATAAACTCTAGCGCGAAATTTATGACTTTTGAAATAAATGACTTTTGTGGTTGAGCGCACGAGCAACTTGGTTCTACCAGCCCATTAGGATTGTTCACTGCAATGTTTTACTGCACTTTTACTATAGTCTAGAGTTATAGTTCCATATAGTCTAGTCTAACATAGTCTGGTCTTGAGTGAGTCCTGGTTATATATACACAGGATCCTCCGAAAAGTAAGCTAGCTAAAATATTATTTAGTCTGTCTATTACACGCCATCATTCCCCATCACACTGATACAGTACGCTATCTTGAAGAATAAAGCTGAATATTTACGCTATGGTAATAGTACGAAAATATACAACAACGATATTTCATTCTACGTAAAACCCTCCATACTGTACAAGCCCATTGAATTATACACTTCTGAAAGGTAACAATTTAAATATATAGCTGCGAGTGGAAACAGTCGGCAGTAGATAACCCCCGCCCCCTATATACCGCCACAAAGGGATGCCGCGCTATTAAATATTCAGTGTGACGCCTGGCGGTGTGACGCTCGGTGCTAGAGTCTCGGAAATGTCATTTCCTGAATTTTGGGGGAAGAATTTACAGAATTCTGAAGGTCAGAAAACTCTGAAAAGACAACAATTTGTTTGTTTGTTTCCATTAATTGATTAAGATTTATATATAAGAGCAAACCAGAACAAACGCCCAACACAACATATTGTCAACAGTAACAGTACTCATTTCTGGTATGCTCCGGTACTGGAGGGGGTGTTTAACTTGAGGAGAAGCACAGGGAAGCCGCCTTATGGCAAAGGATTATTATATGGTCAAAATATTTGGAACGTGATTTTGAAACAGAGAGACATGGAGTATTATGTCCGGATTTGTTTACTGGTTGGTCGACTGAAGAACGCGCCTTGTTCGACAATGATTGGAACGACGACTCTTTCCTTGGTGATCTACCATCAACGCCTGAAATTCTTCCTGAATGCTTCAACACCGAGTGGAATGATGACTTTCCTCGCCGAACACCTACCACCTGAAGTTCGTCCAAACGATACCCAGATTGGAGAAGGTAGTCGTAAACGACCCGCGGAGGTAAACGACGGAACATCACCAAGTAAGAAATCTAAAACTGTTCCGTTATTTACTGTTAAGTCTGTTAAGCAAGTAAGGGTGAAGAAGTTTAAGACCACGGGCCTTGATTACCGGGTTCAATTCCATGATTTACAAGTGCGGGGTTTACCTGATGTCCTAGCGCTTCTGCACCAAGTACTCAATAGTTTGTTAGATCGTGTCATGGACGGCGTACCCTGCGAGTCAGAGCCCCTTTCCGACCTACGCAAGCTTCGGGGGAAAGTGGACTCTGCCAACAAACTCAGTCAGGTTTTAAACTGGTCAAACAAGTTCTAGTTTACGAACATACGTGAGCAGGAAAATAGGAAGTGACGCGTTAGAGCCTGGGCCCAAAAGAGTATCTTGGCAACCGTTCACGCATGCTCAAAAAGAAATATCGAGTAGAGTTTGTTGGCAGAGCCCAATTCCCCGGAAGGCGGCGTTGCTATGCACGATCAAGTCCGATCATTATGCATTCACCTCAGCTCGAATACCCGATTTCGTTGCCATTTATGCCTCGTGAAAGATTGACCGCTGAAAGAATCTTGGCCGAAGTCGAAAGAGTCATTCTGTCAAACGATACTTTTACGCTATAGATGATTCGATTAGGGGAACAGGAAAAAAGCGAACTATCGCCAATCTAGAGAAATACTTAACTAACAAAAGGGCTTCGTCCGGATTCAAAACAAAGATAATTTATGTCTAGCTCGAGCCATTGTTGTCGCGAAAGCCAAACTCGATAATAATGAACAGTACGCCTACATAAGTGATCAAAGGAAGCCACTGCAAGGTGAAAGAATTACATGAAAAGGCAAACGTTCCGTTAGGTCAGTGCGGTCTTGAAGAAGTCAAGAAATTTCAATCCTATTTGACCGACTATCAAATAAACATTGTGTCCAAAGAACATTTGAATACTTTAATTTATTCTGGTCCTGAAGCATCCAAACATATCTATCTATACGCCCACGATAATCACTATGATGTGATCTCAAGCATGCCAGCGTTCATTTCTCGAAAGAAGTATTGCCATATTTGTAAGAAAGGGAGCGAGAAAGAGGATAGACCACCAATTACTCGAGAAACTGAGGTCTTTCGTAAAACTCCACCATCCCAACATCTAGCACGATTTTATACTTTCTTTGCCGCCACAACAGGATGAACAACAACCGTCACTGTCGCTAGATGAACCACAACAACAGCAACCAACTCCAGAGCACATGGGCGACTACCCCGATTGGGTCCCGGTTGTATTTTCGGACATGGAGCAGGGATACGAAACCGCACTTGAACAACAACCAATCCCGCAAGAAGTCGACAACTTCTCTGACTCGTTCCTGGTCATTTACCATCAACAACATGACCAGCAACAACAACAAGAAGCCGCTGTTGAACACTTGAACAGCAAGAAGAAGAAGCCGCTGTTGAACAGCAACACTGAAGAAGAAGAAGCTGCTGTTGAACAGTAACACTGAAGAAGAAGAAGCCGCTGTTGAACTGCAACGACAACAAGAAGCCGCTGTTGAACACTTGAACAGCAACAAGAAGAAGAAGCTGCTGTTGAACAGTAGCACTGAAGAAGAAGAAGCTGCTGTTGAACAGCAACACTGAAGAAGAAGAAGCTGCTGTTGAACAGCAGCACTGAAGAAGAAGAAGCCGCTGTTGAACAGCAAGAAGAAGAAGAAGTCGCTGTTGAACAACAGCAACAACAACAACAAGAAGCCGCTGTTGAACAGCAACAAAATGCACATTCCATAAACATTGACTTCCTTGATGAGGTTCCTTTTCTGGATCATATGTAAAAAATTGTAAATAGTATCCTATTCACAACCCTCAGTTTAGTTAAGGCATGGGATAAAAGTTAGTGATCCAGCGATCTAAGCCAGGTTTGAAAAGCATGGCTTAGGGCGACGGGAGTTTTCCGACCTACGTAAATCTGGGGTGGGTGGGTGGCTCGTTTTCACAAGTTCACTCGTTCTCTGGAAAGAAACTAAGCAAGACCAGAGGATTTCCCCATTTTTATCCTCCTTGTAACGGAAATACACGTATGCGTTTCTCAGCCAACCGTTTTATGGTGATTTATGCCTTATTTTGTACTTCGCATATCATTATAAATGTTGTGAATAGGAAATTCAAATATATATATTTTTAAATTCTGTGTTCATTTGAAAGTGTGTGGGTGTACATGGGGTACCAGTGTATTCGTAGAACGGGACCCTACGGGACACCCAAGACCTGATCTGTCGGTCCCTACTCGGGACTTTGTTGAAATATATTTAGTTTTGAGTGAAAATTTACAGCTGTTCGTTTGTCGGCGTCATGCCTCGAAAGCGTAAAGACTGTCCTATCTGCGGCAAGCAAGGCTTACTCAAATTATCAAACCACTTGGCTGACATAAATCAGTTGTCTTCGAAAGAGAGACAACCGTATCTCATGCAAGCAAAAACATTTCCTTTGGATTTAAACGCCCTTTTAAAAGAACTTATTACGTTACGTCAAAACGCTCGAGTCGTAAAACGCCGTGTTCAGTTCAACTGTGTATTCCATACAGCTAACACATCCTTTCTGGCTCTTGGTTTCTGGAGGAACTAAGACAGGAAAGTCAACATTTGTCAAGAAATTGTTAACCAATGTTTGGGTGATGATAGACCAACCTCCAGAAAATATCGTCAATTTTTATTCCGAGTATCAGGACACGTTTGCCGAAATCGAATTGCTAGTGCCCAGTATTCAGTTTGTCCAAGGTTTACCCTAATCGATGTTGGATAGTATTAATCCCAAAACAAGAAATTTGTACATCATTGATGATATGATGGGTGATTATCGCTAAACTCTTCACAAAAAAATCGCACCATGGGAATCTCAACGTGATTTATATTGTGCAAAATTTGTTTCATCAAAGCAAAGATCACCGTACCATCTCTCTCAATGCTAGTTACTTAGTCCTCACGAAAAATGTCCGCGATGCTAGTCAAGTAATTCATCTGGCCAAACAGTTGTATCCCAGCAACACACAGTTTTTCCAGCAAGACTATCAGATGGCGACTAAAGAGCCATATTCCTACTTGTTTGTCGATCTCACTCCGACCTGTCCCGATGAAATCCGAGTAAGATCCGGGATCTTTCCGACTGACACCCACTACATGTACCTTCAGTGACAATGCGATCATTTGACATATCTGCTTGTATAAGAAGGAACTGCGACGTTTTAAAAGTATTGGCAAAGACCGCAAAGTGTAATCCTCAACTGCGAAACGCCATTTCAAAAGCTACCAACGACGATATATTAGAAGCCATTAGACAGTGTCTTTTGAACGTGTGGTGTGAAACAATTAAGATTACTCCGAAAACAGCAAGGAAACTAGCCCCTTATAACGATCATATCAAGTTTGTTGCTGATAAACGTAATCCAGTAACAAAAAGAAAGAAAGTTATTCTACGGTGAAGGTTTTCTACCGTTTCTCTTTGCTCCTGTACTCGAACAATTGGCAAGTTTTTTAACCAAATAATGGAGCACGTCAGAAGATTGGTACTAGTTCCAGAACATATATGACAGATGTAAAGAAACCCTTGGTCACTCCTTTAACAGCGCAGGTGAATGAACTAGACTCAGAAATGCAGAATCTTCTTAAACGTCAAGATATAACACAAGACGAGAAAGTGAAAATGTACGCAACGTCATCTGGGTTATTACGATAAAAGAATGAGTAGACCAGTACGTGTAAGCGTTATACCGCCTTCGACACCCATAGCTGACGCTGACAAACCTGAAGAATCAGCGAATACAGAAGAGACTGCTGAAACAGAACCCTCCGAGTTACCTGGAGAGATAGAAACTGACATTTTAGAAAGTGTGCCTGTAATAATGAAATCAAGAGCTCGACAGTTGGTTAAGAAACTTAAAGCGAATAAAGACCTCATAGGATGGACTGACCAATGACAGATGGTGTTTAAAGGACGACCCATTCCGGGTACAAATGTTGTTGACTTGGTCAACGATTCTCTACGCCAAGAATTTCAACCCTGTTGGATGGCAGCTTTTCGCGCAAAAGCATTAGGAAACATGATTGTTCCCGAAGGCATTATCAGAAATGAAAATCGTTTGAGTGTGTTAAGAGAATATAAGACCAAAGATATTTCAGACATCGCCACCCTGATGTCACAGGTAGCCCTAGCAACATCAAAAAGGACAAAAGAAAAACAGAAACGAAGAGACAAAAACTTACATCCATATAAATGGGTTAAACAAATTTATTCCCTGTAAAGCTTTGATATTACAATAAAGAATTGTTTACAACATTATTTGTCTTGTATTTATATTATACACAATAATATTTATGCATAAAGTTACGAACTAGCATGTCATTCCATTCTTTATTATTATCAGTAAACATGCCAACAATTGTTGACATGGGTATATTTCTACATCTATGTAAAGCATAAAACAAACAATATTGTCCACACACGCGAGATCCTAATGACTGTAAAGTCTGTTCATTCTAAATAAAACTGCTATAGTATGATCTCGTAAAAACGTTTCAAAAGTTTTGCTACAAAAGCCAGGTCCTTGTCCGTACGAGTACATGAACTCCCCTAACCCCTTGTCCATATGAGGTGAGATACATTGCTACCCAATGCGTACCAGGTCCATTACTAGGATCTACATTCAGAATAAAACCTCTAGGTCTTTCCGATATCTGACTTGGCAGACGATCCGATGGTAACACGTCTTTAAATACGGTCTTGGTAAATGGATCACCTTTCAGGACGTTTAGGATTTGTAGAGTGTTCATCTTAACTGCTAAAGTCGCATAGAACGTTGCGGTTGGCGTCAATTTCGATAAGACTTTGAAATTATCCAAGCACCACTATATTTATAGCTGTTGTCAGAGCCGTTCAAAATTGACATTCTATAGATACGTTTCCATTTTTAATCGGTTGAATACGATCGCTAAGACACAGATCAGCTGTCAGATCAAACACGAATAGAGTGTACCCATTGGCGTACTCGTCTCGTGTAATACCATTGCCATCATTTTGAAATAACTTGTTAGTGCCAGCATACAAGGTTTGGAACCGGCGGACACGTAGTTACTTCCTCTCGAAGCAGCAAATTTCAGTTGTAGGGGTTTTCCAGGCAAACGTTCTCCATTTACCGTTAGACCAAGAGAAGTAATGTCGTAGTTTTTGAAATTGAAAGGATTTTTGGTATATATATATCATTATAAGCATCTGCATCCACCATTCCAATGACCACTCGATTAGGTATAGGGCCTTGAATATATTTGGGGGGGTTATCTACTGTCGGCCCTTCGGGATCGTGTTCCCACTGTAATTTCTCGTTCTCCCAAACTTCCAACAGTCTTTATAAACTGAATAACGAAAATATTTTGCTAAATTTTAAGCTACATTTTACTTGCCTAAAAATGAATGTTTGCAGTTCTAAACTATATATATAGTCTGTTTATTAGTGTAGAATTTAACCAAGATTTAAATATGTATAACACTATAACATAGACTCATAGTCAAACGAGAAATGAGCTATGGCTGCAGTTTTATGTTAGAACAGTCCTGGCCGTGTACAAATCTTTTATTTTTCGCTTATTATGATATTTAAATCACACGGTTGAGCGCGTGAACCCAAACACTACTATTGAATGATTGCTTCATTATACCAAAAATAATTAATATATGCTCACCATGCACAAGCTTGCATGAACGTGAACAAAAAGACAGACAAGAACACGAACTTTCGCCAACTTTCCAGACCACATATCTCAGTTATGTAATATATGTACATGAGAAGCCGTTTATTATCTGATTTGAAAACACCGAGAAGTGTGTTGGAAAACGAGGCGATAGTCGAGTTTTTTAACTACTTCGAGGTGTTTTTAAGTCGGATAATAAACGGCTTTCGAGTGTGTGGTATAGCTTCTCAAACAAATCAGTATTTAAAGAGAAATTTGAGGTAAAGGTAACACTTGTCTTAATTTATGGGCGTTTATTACCGCGTTTCACAACAACGTCTCGGTAACTGATTGCCATTATGGTTTCCTCATGAATTATTAATGAGTTTGATAAGTTTATAATAATACCATGTTTCGGAACCTCATTTGATACTTACAATATTTCCAATAATCAAAAGCATATCAGGTAATTCTATTAATCCAATGTGTTCTGTAATTAGATAATCGCCAACATAGATGACCTCCAGAAACTTGTGTCCCTGCTCGTCAGACTCTACAGTGGTTGCATCACTTTCTGTCATTCTCTTCTCATCTCTTTGAGGATACTCGAGCTCTAAAAAGAGATGCTAATTGAAGTTTCTTAAATACGCGAGGCTAGTTTTTCAAACACGACTAGAACAATTCCACTTCAGATTAGTCAGAAAACGTGGTACTGAAAAATAAGGCTACGGTTACACGGTACCGGTGTCACGGTCTCAGCGATCCCCCAGTCTGAGTTATCCCCTAAGACCAACTGCGCAGTTATCCCCTGCTTTTCTATATTGATATTGTCGTTGTTCTAACTCGAAAAATACGTATAATCATGGAAACCATACTTTTATCACGTTCTTTTAAACATTTGGTCGCAAGGTAATCAATATCATAAGTATAAATATAAAACGTCTGTGATTATTACGAATGGCAATACCATGTTACTCATATAAATAATAGTTCGCTAAGCTTTCGTCTCGCTAAACTCGATACTTCATCATTCTAAGAATATGTAAATTTAATAAGACATAAGTAGTCTTCGATGCTCTGAATAGCGAACTATTATTTATATGAGTTACATGGTATTGCCATTCGTGATAATCACAGACGTTTTATATTTATACTTATGATATTGATTACCTTGCGACCAAATGTTTAAAAGAACGTGATAAAAGTATGGTTTCCATAATTATACGTATTTTTTGAGTTAGAACAACGACAATATCAATGCAGAAAAGCAGGGGGTAACTACGCAGACTGGAGGATCGCTGAGACCGTGACGCCGGACGAATTCGAGACCGGTCTCGAATTCGTCCGATTTCGCCGTGTAAACAGGCGGAACCGTACTAATTCGAGACCGGTTCCGAATTCGTCCGGTACCGTGTAAACGGGGTCTAAGATATAAAGTTTTCTCAGTTCTTGCTGTCAAAGCTGTTGTAAATTGACATCCTTTGAAAGCTCTGAGCTTTAGATGAGATTCGAACTCAAACCCGCAACCCCCCTACGAATGCTATATATAGCTAGACACTCCACTACACCTTTTCGATAATACGTCACGCTGCATGAAAACGAGGCTCCCAGGCCAAAGTTTCACCATTTTGATTATCATAGTAATCCCGCCATATTTGTTTATGGAAGAAGATGGCTAATAACGTCCAAACTGTATATGGTAGAAACACATCGTGTACGTATGTTGTCAGGCATTTCATAAGCTTTCATTTGATGTATATTTTAAGTTTCTGTGACGTGTGTAACTTTTTAAAATGTCCAAAATGTTCGCACCATTGCTTATATGTCAGTAAAGTTGTTTACAGTATATATACCTAGAACTGCAGTTAAACTGCATGTAGGTGTGTCCAGTAAATTTCCAGTTATAGTTACAATATAAACTAACGTGCAACAACAACTAAGGAAACTTTACAACTGGAGAACATTTACATCATAACAAAAATAAGAACTTCTTAGGAAATTAGCAATAATTTTTTTTAGCAACTTGAGCCGCAACATAGTGTTTGATGGTGTGACAATTTACGTGTGGCAATCATGGTTGTCTTTCTTGCAAACCTTGTGCCCAAGAGCATGCATGCTTATATTTTTTTGCCACCTTGCCTTAACTTATTGCGGCATGGTCCTAATATTATCCGCCACCGGTTACAGATGAGTTCGATTTGTTACAATTTATCGCGTTTTTGACTAAATTTACCCCCCCCACCCCCCTGGGTTTAAAATGATCCTGAATAACCCTTTTTAAAACGAGACCTTAATAACGATATGCTACGAAGTATTTCGCGAGACCACTGATCTGAAAGTGCGTAAACGCATAATCACAGCATGCATGTCGGCGATATTTTCGAACGATCAATGACGAAAAACATTGGTTTGGCTTCTATTTCGGTAGACAAATCCATGAAAGTTTAGACTCTAAGAACTCCTAAAGTAAGTATAAGCATTTGTCTGTTGTAATTATCTCGTAGATTAGCAATAATTTGGTAAAATGTTACGAAACCATCTCGGTGAAGACTCGGTCAATCTGCCATGTTTCGAACAAACATTCCAAAATTTTACATAAACTTGGCGGTGTTTTAATGGCAAACAGGAATAAATATCATGCAAAAAAACCCAACCTGAACTGAATAGCTGACTTAAAAACGATCTTAATGATGTATTATGGTCTTATGTTGTGGTATAATTCTGTTTTAATTTGTAAATTTCCAAAATAAGCGAAAACCACGCGCTCACCCGCTGTGGCGCACCATGGGGAGTAAATACAGTGGACATAATATTTGCGTTAATTTTTTAAATCTGAATTTGTGAAATGTTTTGTTCTTTTCATTTTACTAATACAAAGTTTGTTGGTAAAATAATTTATTGTCTAAATATTTGTCATTTTGTTATAGATTATAATATTTCTATAATAATTAGCATAAATTAGCATAATTTGCAAAATAGGTTGTCCGACAAGACCCGATAATCTAAAATTTGAATAGTAGAGGTAAAAATGATTCAAATGATATATTGTGGTATTATTTTTGCAATTGTGTTATTATGCCATGTAAATTCACAAATTGCAAAGACCACCTGCTGTGACTGGTTTTTGAACCGGACAGGAAAGAGCCGCGCAAAATGAACCAATCGGCAGCATAAGCCTGCGGGCAGGCTCTTCCATTGCTGCATAGTCCCCAGAATTATATTGTCTGGAGACGCGGCGAACATCAAAGCGGTTAACAATAAGCTACAATTTAGGTTGAGGGTGGCAAATAAGGTGCACAATCTTTTGTTTTACGATCATTAATATTTATAAAGCAACGATGCTATTGGTTGATTGCTTCATTATACCAAAAATACAATGTGTTCAGCAAGCGTTAAGGTGAAATAAGGTGCACAAACGTGAACAAAAAACTTGAACAAAGACTTTGGCCGCGTTTCCAGACAATTTATTTCTAGGGACTATGATTTGCTTAAGCTCTCTGATATTTCAAACGGCCCTCACTTGAAAATCCGCAAAAACCGCTCGATCTCGCCAAAATTTCCATCAGTATACATTTGTTAAGAACTTGGCTTTCGGGTCATTGCTCTTTCGACCCAAACGTTCATCTTTAACCTTTATACAAACTGAGATGACACCGGTCGTTCGTAGGACGCATCTACGGCGAAAGCTTTTGTGAAGGTTTCTATATAAACCTTTGAGTCGAGCCACAAAGAAGATGAAAGAGCAATGAACGGATAGCCAAGTTCTTGACCAATGTACTGATGGCAATTTTCGAGATCGAGCGGTTTTTGTGTATTTTACGGAGATGTAAATGAGGGCCGTCTGAAATATTCTCTTTATGAAAGCTACCAGCCTTTCCTTATTTTTGGTGTAAAGAGGTTATAATTGACCGTGAGTGGAACTCGTCGAAAAGTAACTGAAACTCGACTCGGAAATCAGAAAGAGGCAAGCATCAACAAATAGAAATTAAGCAGAAACAATTTTAGAACATGTATTTCGAACTTCTAAGAGTCTTGGTATATATTTCATGCATTTTCTAGTGATATTATTATGGCCACGAGAAAAAAGACTAAGACTGACATCCAAAATGACCGCGTAGGGCCTGAAACTGACGTCCAATAATTCCCCATGTCCGCCATTTTTTTGCCTCACTTTTTCGTCCAGTGATTGAATGGAGTCAGCGTCCCAGGTATATATGGAGTTCACTGGGTTGTTACTCCCCCCCCCCCCCCCCCAAAAAAAAAAAGAAAGAAAAAAAAAGAAAAAGAAAAGGCAAAGCATTGTGGGAATGGGAAAGTGGTGAGTTTGCAGCAGGTAAACACCAAGAAGCAGACTTTCATGCACATCAGTTAGATTGGTAACACAAATAACACACCTTCTGTCTCAAACATCTGACGATGTTCATCGTGGAAATCGTTTACTGATCTTTTCACTACCAAATGGGGAATTGACTCTTTCGAATTGTGGTCGTGTCCGGACAAATGGCGTGGAAGTGGCTGAACAAAAAGCATCTCATCGTCGGTCACACGAATTGCTCCGCTCTGCATGTAAAGAAAGAAACATTTAGCCGATATATTTAAACTTACGGTTAATATTGATCTTTTCCATTAAATCGCCTAGAAACGTACTAAACGTAGTGAACCAAATAACGAGCTGCGATTTATGTTGAGGATCGATGCTCTATTAAAATACACAAATATCTCTGTGCGAAAACGCTTCTATTGATTGATTGCCTCATTATACCAAAACGACAATGGTTTGAAAGTGTGCACATTCCCATAAATGTGAACGAAAACTTAGTACTTTGGTTGCATTTTCAGGCCTTGACCACTGACTATAATTCTAGAGACTATACAATTATAAAGGTTAGATGTAGATAATCTACATCTGACCTTTGCAATCGTATAGTCTCAATAACCAGCTGACGGAGGTATGCATTGCAGTCCCTGAGTGCCCTCTTGCTATTATTGTGCTTATGCAATTATGCAGTAGCACTGAAGAATGGGCATGCATTTCAATATAAATTTAATAGAGAAATATACACGTTAACAAATTTCAATTATTTTTTTAAAGAAGTAGATACACAATGTACTGGGTCTGGAGTGGGTTGATACAAGACTGCTTTTTGCGCACTTTTGGGGAACATTTGTAAGGAATATTTTTGCGCACTTTTGGGGAACATTTGTACACACTTTTTCCAGGTCTGTGTGGATTAGGTTATACGAGTTGTTCATGTTGGTGTGGATTGGGTTCGGTTGCGTTCAGCTGAGCTGAGCTAGATTAAATCGATTTGAGTTAAATTGAACAGGGTTTGGTTTGGTAAGATTCTAATAGCTATAGGTTAGTTTTGGTTAGAGTGAATTGTAGTTATTAATTTAGTTGTGTTGAGCTGTTAAGTTTTGCTCTTCAAATAAAAACTAAATGCAAAAAGAATATATATACGGACGGTTATAGTTATCCAACTGGTACAGAATAATTATTAAATATATGCCTTACCACTCCACGGTTGTCGCTGATAGCAACAAGTGACCTTGGATTAGAGACCACGTGGCCATGATAAAAGTTACGATGTGGGGCATCAGTTACAGTCTTTGAACCATCCTTGTGTCTTGTTTCAATATAAAAATTCGGACCAAGTAAGTGTTTGTTCAGTGTAACATTGAGATGCAGATTTTTCCCAAAAGCGTCCATCTGAAAATACTTTATCCCATCAAGTCTGCCAACATCACGCTTAGCACGATGTTCAGAAATTGGTTTTCCTCGCTCATTAGCATTCGTTGGAAAGGTGATATCATATTCAGGAACTAAAAATGAAAGAAAACATATCGTAAGAATTAAAAGATTATATTTTTTCCCCTTTTGGGGAAAAATATGGTTGGAATATCATTAACAAAAAATCACCGTGTCGTTTTTAATCGTCTTTACTCTCTATATTTAACAATTATACCTAATTAAGCTCATAGCCTTCGTATACGACGACAGCGGATGACCTAATTGTTTTGTTTTTTGCCGAGCACTGTGCAAGAAACAAAATTACAGAAATTGTTTATTCATTGGCAGCGAAGCGTTTGATGACAACAAACGTCCAGCATATAGGCAACTAATACTTCCGCCATGCGTAATGACATTCACGTATCAGAGTTTCTCATTGAGCTGTTCGGTAGACAGCTTCAAAATGTTGCCCTAGAGCCAAAAAATGCGGATAGTCAGATCGACAACAAGATTACACGATGGATTTTTGACCAAACAAAAGATGGGTCAGTTGTTTATATTAGCATTGCTGTTGTGGAAAAGAGTTTGACTTCATGCAACAATGAAAAACACCTTTATAGCGAAACTGAATTACTTGTTTTTCGAGTCTTCATAATTGAAAAATAACATGCTTTTAACTATACTTGAAATGCTTATCTACATATATCAAAATTTGCCGTTAGGTTGGTTTTAACCGTGTTTTGTTTTTGTTTACCCGCAACGGATTCTTTCGGTGAAAAGATGTCGTTTTTAGATGTTATTTACCACTTAACTTGTCATATTAGACTTTTAATCTTTTATACATCGGTTTGGAATTTTCGCTAATTTTGTTTTTAAAATCACGCGAATTTCAAATGGCTTTTTGGTTTAAAAAAACAACATGCTGCCATCTTGTTTTTCTCTACTACGATAGGATATGAAGTGATACCATGCAATCAGATTGCAAGATAGCTCACATCCTAGTAGCTACATTATAAAGTTCTATTATCTACTATGAATCAAAGTAAACAAAATAATCTAACCGTCAATTGATGACGAAACACCAAAATATTTTTGTAATTCGACGTTGCTCATCCTGCGGTGTACATCATATAAATTTCTCTAAAGAGTAAAAATGATAACAAACGCTTATTATTATTTTGAAACTTTGCATGGCGATATATAAATTAAATGTACACACCCGAAAATAGAACATAAAGACTACTAAGAACGCTAAACTGGACGAAGCAGCTCTTGCCAAACACGCGTGGGAACAAGACAACAAAATAAACTAAGAAGAATCAATACTTCTCGCACCTCTACTGACCAACTATTTCGCACGACAGATACGAGAACCCATTGAAATCTACAAACACCGGACTATACCCAGGAAGGAAAATCTTTGGATGACACGTGGTCAACTCTGTTTTAAATACTCTAATCTCTGGTCAAGTTAAACATCTAAGTTCTAATTACAATTATGTATTTAAACTTACGCAATCACACAAAACGCACGCAAAAACACCGTTTAATGGCATGTTGACGGGAAAAAACACGTCACAACACATCATACTTGATACTTCTCTGAAGACGGCTCGAGTATATACGAGCCAAAACCTCAGAATTTAAATAAAACGTGGAGAAACCCACAAATTGCGTGTGTATATTTAAACGCACATTACTTTAAAATAGTGCATACTACTTTTAGTACTTTAGTTTATTGCGCATTAAAAGTCGGTGAATGTAAAATGCGGAATGACTCAGTGGAATGGCAAGCGGAATGGGTTGGGAATCGGGTTGCGGAGTTGGGTTGCGGAATGACTTGCAATTGCGGAATGAAAAATGATTTAAAAATACCTCGTTATGTGATAACGCGGGCTCTATACACACATTGGTGAGTTATTTTGCAGTGGTTCTGTTGACGCTAATGAAACAGTTGAAAAGAATAAAAAGTGCGACATTTTCTCCCGCGATTTTCAGCATTACCGCGTTGTGTGGTATCGCAGGCCACTCTGGAGCGACAACCACTGATCTCTAAAGAAGACTGGATCGAGTAACTCATTGCTCCACAGAATCAGAAAATGAAGCTCGCGAACTGGCATTTGGTCCCTTACTAATGGCGTCGATCAAGCAATTGTGTAGGTAGACCAATACGGAGATGGAACCTCGGGACACAATGCTGTGTTTTTGGTTGTAAAAAGCGGAAAAAGAAGAAAATGGACGAGAACGAACTCCATAGCAACATTTCAAACATGCAGTTGGTCTCTTAGTAACGGCGGATTGTGACTTCATAGGCTCGATCCAGTCTTCTTTGGAGATGAGTGGTGACAATTGACAAGTCGTCGACAGCAATGGAGGAAAGCGAAAGTAATAGTGGACGTAACTTCAGTTTATCCCTTTATCTTTCGCATGATCCCTGCTCTGTATAGCAAATTTAACAGCTTAAGTTTTGCATTTTTGTGTATAGGCAATGATTCATCTAAGTATGTTAAGTGGTCCCGTCTTTTGTTGTATAAAAGAAGCTCCAGTCAACTCTGCACGTATATTATTTCATGAGGCTAAATGTAATTTAGGCAAGGTAAAAAAGGAGACATGTAATGCTAGTCAGTGGTCACCCATGTATAATCTGTGGGGATGATCTCAGTGCTCATCAAAGTCTTGTCAGCGTGGTCTGAGCTTGACTGGTTTTCGCGCGCTGTTTATTGAGTTGATACTTGGGGATTTCTTGCTTTGCGCTGTGTTGACCCACCCACCCACTCCTGATAGAATGCAAGGTAAGTATATATTTCCACTGCTTTGACAGTGTGACTGGTGCCTGGATGTGGGCTGTGGCGGGGTTGCCATGGTTACCTCTGATCAGGGGTGGTATCCCCCCTGTGGCTTGGCACCAATCCTCCAATAACGTCAACAGGCGATCTTGTTTTATTGAAGTATATATATATATATATATATATATATATATATATATATATATATATATATATATATAATTCTTAATAAATTTGCCACTCAAATTTTATTTCAGAAGGCGAAGAAGAATTATTAACAAACGCATTTGATTTTCGGTATTTTTATTAATAATAATAATAGTAATAATAATAATAATAATAACAATAATAATATTATTATTATTATTAATAATAATAATAATAATAATAATAATATTATTATTATTATTATTATTATTATTATTATTATTATTATTATTATTATTATGAAAATTGATAACCTTTGCGGCCCATGGCCTTTGACTCACAATAATTGTGAGAAAGGTACAAGTACTGCCAATAATTTTGCCAGTCTCGCTAACAATGTCCACACTTATATGTCACTCTGCTTGTACGATCCCAGATATTATTTTGCGTAGTGTCGATTCACTTTCGATCAGCACCGTCTTCTGCATTTGGTTACCAATCCATTCAACTTCTTTTTCGTTTCGTATTACCTTTCCAATTTGTCTCCTCGCCTTTACCATACCTCCACCTAAACTTCCAATTACAACTGGAACGATTTGGACTTTGTATTCTCGTCGTTTTTCACGAGTTTCGAAAGCTAGTTGTTGGTATTTCTGTAGCTTCTCTTGGTGTTTATGTACAATGTTTATCTCTGCTGGGCATGCCATGTCTACGAACCATATTAGTTTCTTGTTGTTGTCTTCCAACGTTAGATCTGGTCTTCTTGCAGTAGTTGTTTTTCTCATACAATATTCCAAGTCCCAACAGAGCTTCATTCCACTTCCCTCCAACACATTTCCTTTTTTCCATTGCATTTTGTACCATACCGCATCCTCATTTATCAACCCTTATATTAATATATATTATATATAATAATATAACCCTTATTATTATTATTATTATTATTATTATTATTATTATTATTATTATTATTATTATTAGTATTATCATTATTATTATTTAATTATTTTTCATTCCGCATGCCATTCCACTGAGTCATTCCGCCTTTACAAATTTAAGCAATGCAAACTTAAGGTTCAACTAGAAACTTCGTTTACGACCAAATCACTTTCTATTTGTTTGCTTGTTTGTTTATTAGTTGGTAATTGAGTGGTTGGTTAGTTGGTTGCTTAATTGGTTGGTTAGTTAATTGGTTAATTGTTTGGTAAGATTCTTTTACATCTACAGGCGAGATAAAACGACAAGATTGTCCAGGCTGGCTGCATATTCATATAAACGCTCCAACGTCGACCGTGTAATCTCTTACTGAAAATTTCGTCGCTTATTAATTTTTGCTCTGTCTAACGCCGCACGATTTTACTCGTCAAAATGAAGACCTACCGGAATCCGGACAATAAAGCCTCAGAGTTAAAACTAAAAACACTAAAGTCATGTTATCAATATCGATCCTCACCGTTTTTCCAAAGTTTCCCGATGACGCCGCGCCTATATATAAAGTAATAAACATAAAAAATTACAATTCCAACCTCATTAAGGTGGCTCCATACAGTTTCTAGAAAAATCGAAAATACAAGTTTGAGAGTCCAAAACACGTGCATAAACAATTCGGGAAAAAATAAAACTAAATGTTATGCATAGTTAAACAGTCTGACAATCAAAAACTGTTACCAAATAAATAGCAACAGTTGTTGCTATGGCAACAATGACGTTCCAAAATGGCTGCCAATTACCCTTCAAACTAATTTAATTCGAAAAAAGCTTTGGTGAACCCCATTTTTTTTTCATTAAAACTTCTCCTGAAGTATGAGTAATCAATAGACCGATTTTAAAAAAATGCTGTAGATCCAACTTTTTAAAAAATTAACAAACATGATTTTTCCGAGAAAAAGAATTATTCGTTCTACAGAATTTCTTTAAAATCGGCCTATTCATTAGTCATACTTCAAGAAAAGTTTTAATGAAAGAAAAATGTGGGTCGCCAAAGTTTCTTTTGAATTAAATTAGTTTGAAGGGTAATTGGCAGCAATTTTGAAACGTCATTGTTGCCATAGCAACAACTGTTGCTATTTATTTGGTAACCGTTTTTGATTATCAGAATGTTTAACTATGCATAACGTTCAGTTTTATTCTTTTTCCGAATTGTTTATGCACGTGTTTTGGACTCTCAAACTTGTATTTTCTATTTTTCAAGAAACTGTATGGAGCCACCTCAAAACTAACCCAATTGTTGCCCTAATGAAAACACTTATGGTTCTTATCTCCTAATCTCAGTGGAATCAGCAGTTTGCTATTTAATCTAAACTTCCTACTGATTTATAATTTATTTAGCCATGACGAATGAGATGCTGTATTTATTGCAATATATGCCTATAATGAAATATTACCCTCCCTTCAAAAATGCCCTTTCCAGTTATAAAATATTCAATAAACGCTCCCTTCCGATAATATTTTAATCTAAACTTCATACTGATTTATAACATATTTATCCATGACGCATGCATGAGATACTGTATTTATTCCAATAGACTCCTATAATGAAATATTACCCCTCCCTTCAAAAATGCCCTTTCTAGTTATAAAATATTCAATAAACGCTCCCTTCCAATAATATTTTGATCTAAACTTCATACTGATTTATAACATATTTATCCATGCATGACGCATGAGATACTGTATTTATTCCAATAAACTCCTATAATGAAATATTACCCTCCCTTCAAAAATGACCTTTCTAGTCAGTATAAAATATTCAATAAACGATCTCTTCCAATAAACGCATCCTACTAAACAAACGAGCTCCGGAAGAAGCTATATACAATAGATACATATACAACTCCACAATTGAGCATATATACAATGATCTACAATTTTATTTTTGACAGAAAAACAACTGTTCGTACTCCGAACCTATGCATTTAAGTTAACATTCCAGCTGACGGGTTTGAAGTTTGTTCTGTTCTCAACTTTCAGTCCTCCAAGAATACGATAGACAAGGACATTGCAGATTCGGATGTTGAGGATGCAGCTGCCTTTTTTTTTTACTTCGACGATGAGTCTGATGACGGGGGAATTGAAATGGAGCATTTGTGCATGTGAAATTGTATGTGTGAACATTTTTGAAGTGAAATATTAAAATTTGAAATAAAGGCTGCTCTCTAATTAATACCTCTTCCTAATAAAGTCCTTTTAAATATTTTTTTAAAACCCAGGATCTCCATAGGAATAATGGTATTTCCAGTTTCCATCACGACTTAGTGTCCATCCAAAACTTCCGTATCCACAAGTACTATATTAAAAATTGGCGTTTTGTTATTGTACTTAATTGTTTTGTATTGTAATAATATTTTAGGACATTAAGCAAGCATAACGCGAACGTCACGACGACGACCCAAGTACAATAGTATTTTCCAATTAAAACAAAGTGCTAAATAATTTGCAGTCCCAAGAGCAATCACTAGACCGTCCCCGTTGTACATACAACGTCAACTGAAGCGTTTTCACGTTTTCAAGACAACGTTGTGGCAAGGAACAGCAAAAGCTGTTAGTTTATTTAGGCGTCAATCTATTGTGCGTCACGTTGTCGGAGCTATGGCCGCTTTCTAAAGTTCTTACAAAATACATAAAGCATACAATATACGATGTCCTGATAAAGTCCTTTTAAATATTTTTTTAAAACCCAGGATCTCTATAGAAATAATGGTATTTCCAGTTTCCATCACGACTTAGTGTCCATCCAAAACTTCCGTATGCACAAGTACTATATTAAAATTTGGCGTTTTGTTATTGTACTTAATATAATTCTTTCGTATTGTAATAATATTTTAGGACCTTAAGCAAGCATAACGCGAACGTCACGACGACGACCCAAGTACAATAGTATTTTCCATTTAAAACAAAGTGCTAAATAATTTGCAGTCCCAAGAGCAATCACTAGACCGTCCTCGTTGTACATACAACGTCAACTGAAGCGTTTTCACGTTTTCAAGACAACGTTGTGGCAAGGAACAGCAAAAGTTGTTAGTTTATTTAGGCGTCAATCTATTGTGCGTCACGTTGTCGGAGCTATGGCTGCTTTCTAAAGTTCTTACAAAATACATAAAGCATACAATATACGATGTCCTGATCCATGATTTCTTTTAAATGTAGTAACGCATTTGACGTCGCCGTTCTAGCTTGCTTAAGGTCCCTAATATCCAAGGACGACGCCGAAAAACAAGGGAGCTACACTATTGTCTTTTGCTATATTGTAACTTCATGTTAGTAATTCTATGTGGAATATGATATTCTTCTCATATCCAATCCTCTACCCAGTGCCCCACAATCTAGTTTCCGCGCAAGCCCTCCAAGGAACAGAAACAAATAACGGCACATTTGGAATGATTCTGTCAACTTTCCTATTCTCAATAAATATTCAGATCAATTAAAATTTCATGCGTGTCGAAATTTAAATTTTTATACATGAAATCTGATTCGTGTATACAAGTACATTATATGACTACAAACAAGTCGTAACGCACAATTTTCAATAAAAATGTTTACCATTTTCGGAATTATACTGTTATTCTCTGCTTTAAAAACATTTGATGCGTAGAATTAAGCCGACTGGTTGTTGCAACCCAATAAGCTTTCTTCGACTTGTTTCGTAAGACTAAAAGTGCCCCACCCCTTCTTTCATCGTTCCGACATTCCAATTTAGTATATTGAATATTATACTCTCGTCTAAAGAAAATGTATTAAAAATAAATAAAGATGCTTATGGGTCTATACAGCTATATATACGAACAAAAAAGGACATTCGTATATAATTATACAGTAAGAAATCACAAAACATGCAGAATTGCGCTTTTGTTAGCTACAGTTCACAAAATGTACATTCTGAGATGCACAACGTTATACTGAATAACTTGCCTGGGATATAATAAACCCTGCCGTATTCTTCAAAAAATAGGAGACGTAACGAACGTGAACTATAGCAATGTGTCGCAATGTTTCAGTTACTAAAAGCGAATAAAGTCGTTATATTTACATATCACTTTTTAAAAATCTAACAGCGTCCTACTCCTTGAGGCATATGGCCTATAACTACATGTATAGTCCCGGTAAAATGTTGCTTTCTAGCTGTCGCGTATGACCTACACATAGTTCAACACTTTGCAGATTGTTAAACTAGCAAAAAAGGCCTTATAGATCCAATATTTGTCTGCAATATACATACCATTGAAGAGTAGGATAAACCAAGTAGAGAAGATAAAAACCTGATTCATTTTCGCCACACACTCGTACAAATATTGGGCACGAAGTGTTCGGTACAACCTATGAATCACTACTAAATCGGACAAAAGAACAGCCGTATTTAAAGTGTCTTGTTTTGGAAAAAATAAATATCATGAAAATTAAAACAATTAAGCATTGCAGCTGTGTTAACTTTCGAAGTAAAACTATCAAATATTATAGGTAAACAATTGGCACTCTTTTTGCAAACAGGCACCATTTGTACACATTGGCGTTTCTTAAAAAGATTAAAAGTTATCACCTATTATCTGCATGGTATATACATGACCTTTACAAAACAATTACATACGCTTGAGAAAAAAAAAAGAATTGAGGATGTGCTATTCGCAAGAATAGAACTTTTATTAATTATTAATTGATCTTATCTTTTACATATATATATATATATATATATATATATATATATATATAAAGCATGAAGTATATAGTTACCTTAAAGTCTTCGCTACCCGCAGCGGTTTCACCCCAGACGGGATCATCAGGCGACTCTAGTAGCGAACACTTTAAGGTAACTATACTTCATGCTTTATATTTTGCTCTATCTATATGGTATTGAGCACTCTCTAACATTTCGTGAACCCAAACTCACTTATAATATATATATATATATATATATATATATATATATATATATATATATATATATATATATATATATATATATATATGGACTCATGTGAGTAGAAATAGTTGTTGGTCTTTCTTGTGCTTCGGGGGAATCGAGGGTTTTTCGCTGGGATCTCCAGTTTTCCTCCCTCCGTAAAATCAATAGTTCTTAGCTGTACGTGATCTGTGGAACGCTTTTGATATGCCTCGACACGGCCAAACTCTTGATATGTAATTTATCAATAAATAATAGCGACATAATAATTGCTAACGTAATTTGCAACCAGTTATTGTGATATATTTCGAAGAAATTGCTGTTTTGGTTTATTGTGTACTATTGCAATGATTGTTTCCCTTGAAGCTCTGCCGCACTGAATATTAAACTATAATAATCATGTGACTTAATAGAGAATATATTCGCCAACCACCAACATAAGCATGCCGATTTATTTATCAAAATTAAATGTACAATAGTATTCTGATATAGTATAATACTTTATGTTAATATATTTACTTTGTGTATAATGAAATGAAAATAATAGAGGTGTACACAAGTGATTGAAAAAGATTGTGTTAGTTTAACAAAGCACACGTGTATATTTTTAACTGCATGCATGATAAATTATTTACAATTACTTTCCCACGAATCTTTTATTAGAAAAATCCATTAAAAACTACATAAGCAAAACTAAACTAAACTAACTTATATTTATATATATATATATTTTCGCTTACCTCAAAAGTCTGCAACAGGCTGTTTCCGATCTAAAAAAAAATCTTCAGGCAGTTCTGCCTGAAGATTCTTTTTTAGATGAAACAGCCTGTTGCAGACTTTTGAGGTAAGCGAAAATATATATATATATATATATATATATATATATATGTATGTATATATACACTGGATAACTGACTCTATCATGCAGTTATATCTAAACTGTTATCCCTAAATAGAGGTCCAGTATAAGGGCCATCCCTCATTGGTCCAGTGTTACTACAGTACCCGGGGGAAACCAGTGGTGTTTGGTAGAGTCAAACTGGAAGCACTCTCCTCACATGCGACCTGACCAAGGTGAAATTTTCAATCAGATAACTGCTGAAAGCAGAAATCGAACCCGGCTCGCAGAGGTGAAAGGCACGTGCGCTAACCACTAGCTGTGCCACCAACACCCCGTGGAAAGTAAAAAAGCACTTCAGCAATTCTGTAATTTTTATGGGAAAATTCGTAACCATTAATATAAGAAAAAAGACCTAAATTATGCATGTTAAATAGATTATACTTTAATAGCAAGATTTCAGCACCCATGCAGCCTAATAATCCGTATATATCTATATACATGCATCTATATCTTTCAATTACGATCTTTTGTTAGCAACTTTTTTGGTTGATTTTATCAATCAACGTTGGTTGTTCAAGAAATGTTGTCGCTATTCATTGATAAAAACACACAATTACGTTAAACATTTCCTATATTTTGTCTAGCAATGTTGCTAAAATTATATATAGAAAATGAGCTTTATGCAATATTTTCAGACGTCTGACTGAAAGAAAGAAAACTTATCTCATATGTCATAAACCTTTTAGACTAGTCTTTAAACTTTACCGAACTTTTTAGGGACTGTCATTGGTACGCAAAAGTATAACCAGTATAATAAGCAATATATATATATATATATATATATATATATATATATATATATATATATATATAAGAATGTCAGAGTCAAAATCATATAGATTAGAGTGCTCAATACCGAAGCAGAGCGGATATAACAATAATAAAAGACAAACTTGGTTACTTCATTCGAATTTTATTTCACTACAGACTGTTTCGTATGGCAAGTAATACTTGCCACACTCATCAGGTGAATACTGCGGTTGTTGGAACAACAACCGCAGTATTCACCTGATGAGTGTGGCAAGTATTACTTGCCATACGAAACAGTCTGTAGTGAAATAAAATTCGAATGAAGTAACCAAGTTTGTCTTTTATTATTGTTATATATATATATATATATATATATATATATATATATATATATAGTATATAGAAGCCGTAGTATATATATAAGCGATAGTATGGAAGTATCGATTCTATAGTTCAGTGATACGCGGTATCATGCTGTATACTAGAAAGCATAATTTTTCATAGAAAAACAAAACTATTACTGGATATATGCAGAACCCTGCTTAAATAAACACTTGTAGCAAAAAAAAGCAGTGAGTTCCACGGTGTTCCTTTTGTACTCATTTTTACTAACGAAAGAAAATTAATGTACCGTATTTCGTCAATAAGCGCGCCAACGCTCTAATAAACGCTCCCCTAACCTTTTGAAGCTTGGACCTCTTCCTGTGCTGAATAAAATTGTCTGGTGTTAGCCAGATAAAATACTAAAGACTCGTCTTCAGGCTTCAAAGGGCTAAAATAAGCGTCAAACTGAGATCTACCTAATATGAACGAGTTTTCTGATTGGCTATAAGTAACCAATCACATTGTCGATTATCAATTCGTTCCCATGCTCCTTACTGATTAGGGTTAGGGGAAAGTGTTGGGTTAGGTTTTCTAAACCAATCAGAAGCCTCCTTAGTGTAGGTAGGTGATGACCCAAATATTTAAATAAGCGCCCCACTTGAATATAACCGCCCACCCCCTTGCTTGGACCTCACTATTCCAGACTCTGTAACATGCATGCAGTAAAGAAAATACAAAGCCAACCAACAGTAAACTTGATGATGTTTATCTCCAATCTCTCCGTGATTCTCCGTAATTATTACAAAGTTTTTTTGTTAAAAATAAATGTTCGGTTAAATTGGTTAAAAGAAGTATTTAATAAGCACGCCCTTGTTTAAGCGCCCTCCCTCGAATAAGTGCCCACCTTAATAGCTTGTGCCCGAAATTTAAAATAAGTATCCGGGTGTTTATTCGAAGAAATACACGAATATCAGTATTTTTTTGCATTATTGAAAGTAATTTGCCTGTTAATCCAGAGGAAAAAACACTCTGCAAACACTACACTGCAGCAGATTAATTTTTTGGAAAAGTCCAGGTGGACATGCATTGGCTATATGCTATCCTAGCCGAAATTCAGTTTTCACATCAATGCTGTATACTCTCATGCCTATATTTTCAGACAGAGCCCGATTCAAATAGGCTCTCTTCCGTTTGCAAATCAGAATTTTCAAATTTTTAATATATATAAAATAAGAATTTACTTTGCTACTGTATACTTGATCAGGGCAAGAGGCCACTGTTGCTTCCCCAAGGCGAAGCCGAGGACAACTATATCACCGGTGTATCACCGGAGAAGAACGGTCATGGAGCCACAAAACACACTGTTTCCCAAGGTGCCAGCCAGATAAGAACACCGCTGCCAAACGTTTGCGCATGCGTCAATTCGCTAGAGTAAACATTGCAAGAGAAGTGTGAAGACTGAGTAAGATTCGACTATTCATTTGTGCTTTAAAAAAGGAGTAAAGAAAATTACGAAGGGGTCATTTCAGAATATGTTACAGTATTGACAAAGAATGTCTTTCCACCTTATTTTTTGGTGCTTATAATTATGCTTATAATTTTAACTTTTGTGTCGGAATCTCGGACCAGTCCAAATATTTCAGTGTTTTCCGCTCTTTTTTGAAGTGCGAGCTCGGTCGTCGTTTGGCAGTGGTGTTGAGCCCTCTTATGGAACTATCGTTCCAATCTTCCTATAGAGTTCACTGGACACAGCTAACCCAAGTCAAGATTAGTGTACCACTGCCTCCCATAAATAAATAAAAATAAATAAAGATAAATAAAAATAAATAAATAAAAATAAATAAAAATAAATAAAAATAAATAAAAATAAATAAAAATAAATAAATAAAAATAAATAAAAATAAATAAAAATAAATAAAAATAAATAAAAATAAATAAAAATAAATAAAAATAAATAAAAATAAATAAAAATAAATAAAAATAAATGAATAAAAATAAATAAAAATAATTAAAAAGTAGAAGTTACTACCGCAAGTGTGCTGCCTCAAAAGGGACAAAAACCTTTAGCCTACTCCACAGGCAAATATCTGCAATCTGTGACCAATGTGACACCCCTTGCCCACTCCACCCAAGATTACCCACACCACCCGAGATTGCTCACACCACTCAAGACTGCCCCCTCCACCCAAGATTACCCACACCACCCAAGATTGCTCACTCCACCCAAGATTTCCCACTCCACCTGAGATTGCCCACTCCACCCGATATTGCCAACTCCACCCAAAATTGCCCACTCCACCCAAAATTGCCCACTCCACCCAAGATTGCCCACTCCACCCATGATTGCCCACTCCACCCGAGATTTCCCACTCCACCCGAGTTTGCCCACTCCACCTGAGATTGCCCACTCCACCTAAGATTGCCCACTCCACCCAAGATTGCCCACTCCATCCAATTTTTTCTCACTTCTTCACCATAAGAACCCACAGAGTTGCCTGTGAAGAACTAGACTGGGAAGTCCAAAAATGTAATATTAATTACAATAGCCAGAGTATTTACACATCTCTTCTATATTTTTTAATCATAAGATTGAAAACGACAAGGGTTTTGACAGGATATACACACAATTAAATAATCACACCTTTTGACAAATCTAGATCTTCAATAAAATTATACAGCAATGTACCGTTGAGCCCATCACATTATTTTGTATAATTTGTATAAGTCAAAATACACACACACAGATAGTATTCATAGTAAGCGTCTGATCAGAATGCTTGATCAGTGCAAACACAAACACACAACGAACCCCAGGGGCGCCGGAGCCACGGGGGCAGCTGCCCCCCCCCCCCCCCGCCCTCACGGTGCGGGGGCAGCACGGGGGCAACAATTGCCCTTTTTCGTACGAGGAATGTTTTCTACAGAAAGTACCATTCGTATCATCGTATTAGATTACTGTTGTATTAACATGGAAAATGTCTTACAAGCTAGTTTATTGCATCAGACCGCGGGGAGGCAGCAAACTAATTTTACCTTGGGTTATTTATGTCTTAATTCTGCTCAGACCTTTTTAACTTGGTGGGTGTTTTGTGATTTCGTTAAGGATGTCATGTTTTACCTTGGCTGACATTACGTGTTAACATCATTAACCAGTCATTAGAAGGTTGCAGATTCGAACCCTGTCTGGGGCTCAAATTTTTTTTGAGTAATTGAGCTTGACGAACGTCCACCGAACGTCTGTTACATGCATGTTATGTATAATACAACTTATGATGTCACGTTTTCTTAAATGCAAATAGGAATGTAACATCAATATGTACAATTCAGTCGTTGAATTTACTTTTTCAATACATTGCAATTTATTATATAATGGCTTTTGGTTATTTTATGCTATACAGCAAAATTGGCGAATATTAATTACCACGTGCAAAAATTAATGCTGAGGAAAAGTGCCCTTTATATATGGCTGCCCCCGCCGCCTTAACTCAACCTCGTCCCCAGGGCATTTTGCCTGGCATCGGCTGGTCACGTGACACCCAGAATTTTGGGGTGTTTTGGCAAGAAAATTTATGCGGTCTTTGTGTTTCGTTTTTGTATAATACGTATACATGAATAATAAATAAGAAATATTTAACGCTCTGCCGAATCACTCATGCGAACCTTTATCATAAATGCAACTGGCCTGCATTATTCATCATGATACTCCCCACGATTATCCAGGATACATTTAAATGTCGGGAAGAAACATATATCTAATGTTGTTCTTGACTTTAACCAAAGCTATCGTTACAATTCTTTGGATGAACTTCGCAGAGTGGATTTATTGCAATTCATATTTTGATGAATAAATTACACTGTATCTGAATTAATCAAGTTTTTAAACTGGCCAATCCGATTATAGAATCGACCAGCCGATGCCAGGGCCATTTTCGCCGACCTCCCAACGTGGAGGCAAAATGCCCTGGGGACGAGGTTGGCCTTAACTGGCTTCCGGCGCCCCTGTTTGTAAGTTATGAAAGTTTGCTTTATCAGTGAATTTATGTTTACGTTTTATCGAATGTTGTATACTGGCATGCCATATTTGCAATTGGCCATATTTGAAAATTATTTGTTGGGAAATTATCATTTTGACAAGACCACGCATTCCGCCTGGTATATCAATAGTAATAAATAATATTACTTTGAAAAATTTTAACTTTATATATCCGAGTATAATCGCTAATAATTATGAAAGATAGATGTGCTTCCTATTCAGACGTAACCTCCCTTCTTAAAATAATGGTTTTGTCGCGGTGACAAAATTAAATATTGCTTTGGAAATCGCAGTGGAAATGAGAAGGCATGTGTTGTTGCCACGTATTGAAGGCAATAATATTTGCTCAATTATGTTTTGCGACTAAAGCCGGTTTTCCACTAGGCGAGTTTTTTCGCGCGAAGCGACTTTCTTTTGTTCAAATTCAATAGGTTTCTGATTAGTTCCAGTTCAGAGCTCATGAGACAAAAGAAAAAATCGCTTCGCGCGAAAGAAGTCGCCAAGTGGAAAACCGGCTTAAAGGCGGTTTTCCACCAGGCGACATTTGCCGACCGACTCGACATTTTTCTTTTGTCTTGGCTAATTAGTTCCACTCGAGAGCTTGCGAGAGGAGGGCGAAATTCCTAAAGGGGGGCGATATTCCTAGGAAATTTGTCCCCCGGGAGGGCGGATTTCTTAGTAATATCGCCCCAGGGGGTGATATTACGGCGGGACGAATTTCCTGGGACACCGGAATAATGTTTACATCCTAGTCTAGTCATTTTAGGATGTTTACATCCTAGTCTATCAGCATTAGAACCAGAGTTAGACGATGTTATACCAAGTCAAGTATATTTCGATATATTGTTGATCGAAGAGAAGATCGAACGACTGATGACATGCTCTATTGTAGTCGTTTTGTAATCGCCACACCGACGAGTTTTCCTCGTGATAAACTGCTGTGAATCGTCTTAGTGCCAAATATTCCTGTTGAAACTACTTCGAACCACGAACAGATTACAGAAGTAGATGTCGGCGTTCATTTCACGCCTTTGTCTTTGACGAAATCGGCGTTCGTTTCACACTAAGCTATCCTTGTCTTCCTCGCCTCCCGTGAGTCGAGATAGTACATCGTTATTGTCGCAAAAAAATAAATAGCATACAGCACTATTCTAGCGTATCAACTGGATTCATTCGGAAGTAAAAACACTACGTGCCTGTTTGGCATAATTTTTAAAAGAATTTCCGACAAAATAACCTGAATAAAGCCAAGAAAATCCAAGGTTGACCAGTAAACTCCCGATGTAGACATTATTTACTGTCTGAGAAGGTCTCCCTGCTTTACGTCACTTCCGGCGACTAGAACCCAGTAAAAATTTTTCACGGCCATCTTCAACATCGCCAATTTTAAAAGCGAAAAAGTCCATGAAGATGAAATTTTAGGAAAAGAAGATATATTACAAATCTTCTTAAAATGTTCCAAATATCCTAAATATGTAAAATCCCCAACCCTGAGATAGGCACTTTAAGCTATTTTTGTTATAAACGAAAATAAACGAAAGTTTTCGTTATTTTTGGCTATTAAATTAGTTCATGCAGTCAATGGTCTATTCATAATTGAACTTATTAAAAAGACAGCAGAAAATTGAAACAGAACAGTTGTTTTTGATGGTAAAATCTCCCGATTAATTATTTAATTCCGGTTTTTTTTATGCTCTGCACTAAAATCATTAATACGTAACATAGTAAAATATTGAAGTTACCACTGAATGCTTATACCTTCTATTTCATGTTCTCAGTCATCCAGACTGCAGAGTTGCAATTGGCATGGGCAATGGCGCACCCAAGTTTTTTTTATGTGACGCCACAACACAGGGACGTAGCCAGGATTTTGAAAGGGGGGAGCCGAAATCAAAATAAATTTTTAGGGGGGTCCGGGGGCATGCTCCCCCGCGAAATTTTGAAATCAAGAGTCGCTGAGATGCCATTTCCTGGCTTTTGGAGGAAGATTTTACAGACTCTAAAGGTTAAAAAACGTCATATAAAATACTCAAAACACGCAAACGTCACATTACTCAAATTGCATACACTCAGTAGATTGAATACACTGTTTACAGTTTATTTCTGACACAATTCATATTGGATCAGTTTTGTAGTTACATGTCTGTTGTTTTATATCAAAAAAGGGGGGGAACCCCGTCTCCCCCCCCCCCCCCCCTGGCTACGTCCCTACAACACAAGTCAGGGGCGCCGGGCGCCGAAGGTCAGTTGTACAACAATTTTTCGTGCTTCAGCCGCCCCTGTACCGTTGGCGTGGCACCCCAATAAAATCAAATGCTGGAAACTTGTAATGTATTTCAAGACTTTACTTTCAAGTTTAAGCCGTAATCAAACGAGAACGCAAGTCATCGCAAGTTGGCATTCACGCTTTCTCAACCAGCCGCTCTGAATAATTTCCCGAAAATATTATGTACCGTGACAAAGTTAAAACTTGTTTAAACACTCATGAAACCTTTATTTTGTTAATTTGGGTGTTCGAACGACCACCACAGAAATCCATGACTCGTTTCAGTCGTTTGATTAGGGCTAGCCTGCGAAGCAGGCTCTCTGGGAGGCGCGGGCGCGGAGTGGGCGGAGTAATTAGGGCTTAATAACTGAAACATCGCCCCTGCCTTAACCTGAATGTCAGGCCTTTATTTCCGAGATTTTACAGCTTTTCTGGTCAGTCATGCCTGGTCTGCACTGCAGGGAAGCATACCGCCATTTGCAGTTGAGTTTGCAGCTTGCATAATTAAGACGTTGTTTCATCGTTTGAAACCCTGCGTTCATTGGACGGCAAACCGTTGCTACGGAGCTTTCACAGGGTTCAATTATTAGTGATTAATTTGTTATTCGTGGCGAGTAGATATCAAGATATTACAAAACCGTCGCCCGTCGCCGTTGCTCTTTCTCCACCGTTTTCCAATATCTTATCAATAATGCGTCTGCTTAAGTCATCTGCATAGAGCTTTCCCAACATTATATGTTCGTCCGGCCATCGTTTACTAGACATTTTTTTATAATATCTACTCGCCACATTGCAAGAATAACAAATTAATTACTAATGAAACCCTAGCCTGCATAGCGAAAAAACGGGAGAGATGGAGGGGAGGAAACGCCTGCCGCCATGCTATCAATCTCGAGCCCATGCCATACCATTATTCAAATTATGACATGAACCAATCACGCACGAGAAATATCATATGAAAAATGTTTACTTCCTGTCAACAGAGTGTAACTGTCCAATGTAACTGTCAGACTGCAGACAAATAGTCTGCAAACAGAATATGTTAATACGGTGTTTCCTTTAAGTTGTTGGGTGAAACTTCCAAGCCACGAGTTTCTGATTGCTCGATTGGTGACTTTTCATTTGCATCTTCCTCTGGGGTGAGGGAATGTTTCCTAAAATTTCGCTCTTTTGTAGTTTCCTTCATCTGTGAGCTGTGTTTTTTGGACTTTCCTTCCTCATCAGACGAGCTGCCATAGCCGACCAGATGAGCGTCCTCCACAGAATTATTCAGAGTATGTCGTAATGTTTGCTGACATCTGTGTAATCTTGTGATCATAGTCATAGAGTTCAGACATAATTAGAACGGGTTTGCGACAATTGCAACAAAACTGGTTGAACAGAATGCAGCCGAGGGTCCGGGAAATAATAATCACACGGAATATGACGAAATTTAATAACACCGTCACAGTAAGCAAGAAACCACATTTAAGAGCACTCCTAACACTTTACGTAATTTTGACCGAAACGCCTGCAGTAATGAAACGCTGTCAAAGCTCCGTGGCAACGTCACGTTGTGCCCTTGGAAGCACATTCATGTAACAATGGATCGTTTTCACTCACGTGATCGGTGGACCCATGGGGGTGGTAAAACAATACGAAATATTTGGGCATACTGTAAAACCCGGACTGGACTGGACTGGACTGGACTGAAAAATCTGTAAAACCCGGACTCAACAATCTGTAAAACCCGGACTAATATTTTTAACCAACGGGGGATCCCACTGATGCTTGTAAATACCCGGGGGAGGGGGTCATAATGGGTTTTGAATGAACGGGGGGTTGACGTGACTTAAACTCGGAGATGAAACATAATCTCCGATCAAATACGTCTACTCACTTGTCGCTAATAAACAGGGGGGGGGGGCGTGCATGTATAGCAATTCAGGATAATGACTCGGTCACGCCAAGAACGACAAAGCTTTTAGTAATATAGTAAGGTTAGATATACTGCCGAAACAGAGAACGTAGGAGTCTAACGTTTCGAGTGAAGGCCCTTCGTCAGAGAGCAACGTTGAAACACGTTTCTCTCTGACGAAGGGCCTTCGCTCGAACGTTAGACTCCTTCGTTCTCTGTTTCGGCAGTATATCTAACCTTATTATATTTCGATTGTTGTTTCTACACTGCCTACGCAGCACGCTACTTTTATTAAAGCCGGCTTTTAGTATGCGTGCAGAATTTCGGAATTTTATATAGTTTTACCAAGGACTAAACGCTAATATACAACATAGACAAATTGTGGCCAAGCTGCATGGCGTAGTAAGTGGCATACTGTAAAACCCGGACTGGACTGGACTGGACTGGACTGAAAAATCTGTAAAACCCGGACTCAACAATCTGTAAAACCCGGACTAATATTTTTAACCAACGGGGGATCCCACTGATGCTTGTAAATACCCGGGGGAGGGGGTCATAATGGGTTTTGAATGAACGGGGGGTTGACGTGACTTAAACTCGGAGATGAAACATAATCTCCGATCAAATACGTCTACTCACTTGTCGCTAATAAACAGGGGGGGGGGGGCGTGCATGTATAGCAATTCAGGATAATGACTCGGTCACGGCATACTGTAAAACCCGGACTGGACTGGACTGGACTGGACTGAAAAATCTGTAAAACCCGGACTCAACAATCTGTAAAACCCGGACTAATATTTTTAACCAACGGGGGATCCCACTGATGCTTGTAAATACCCGGGGGAGGGGGTCATAATGGGTTTTGAATGAACGGGGGGTTGACGTGACTTAAACTCGGAGATGAAACATAATCTCCGATCAAATACGTCTACTCACTTGTCGCTAATAAACAGGGGGGGGGGGGGGGCGTGCATGTATAGCAATTCAGGATAATGACTCGGTCACGCCAAGAACGACAAAGCTTTTAGTAATATAGTAAGGTTAGATATACTGCCGAAACAGAGAACGTAGGAGTCTAACGTTTCGAGTGAAGGCCCTTCGTCAGAGAGCAACGTTGAAACACGTTTCTCTCTGACGAAGGGCCTTCGCTCGAACGTTAGACTCCTTCGTTCTCTGTTTCGGCAGTATATCTAACCTTATTATATTTCGATTGTTGTTTCTACACTGCCTACGCAGCACGCTACTTTTATTAAAGCCGGCTTTTAGTATGCGTGCAGAATTTCGGAATTTTATATAGTTTTACCAAGGACTAAACGCTAATATACAACATAGACAAATTGTGGCCAAGCTGCATGGCGTAGTAAGTGGCATACTGTAAAACCCGGACTGGACTGGACTGGACTGGACTGAAAAATCTGTAAAACCCGGACTCAACAATCTGTAAAACCCGGACTAATATTTTTAACCAACGGGGGATCCCACTGATGCTTGTAAATACCCGGGGGAGGGGGTCATAATGGGTTTTGAATGAACGGGGGGTTGACGTGACTTAAACTCGGAGATGAAACATAATCTCCGATCAAATACGTCTACTCACTTGTCGCTAATAAACAGGGGGGGGGGGGGGGGGGCGTGCATGTATAGCAATTCAGGATAATGACTCGGTCACGCCAAGAACGACAAAGCTTTTAGTAATATAGTAAGGTTAGATATACTGCCGAAACAGAGAACGTAGGAGTCTAACGTTTCGAGTGAAGGCCCTTCGTCAGAGAGCAACGTTGAAACACGTTTCTCTCTGACGAAGGGCCTTCGCTCGAACGTTAGACTCCTTCGTTCTCTGTTTCGGCAGTATATCTAACCTTATTATATTTCGATTGTTGTTTCTACACTGCCTACGCAGCACGCTACTTTTATTAAAGCCGGCTTTTAGTATGCGTGCAGAATTTCGGAATTTTATATAGTTTTACCAAGGACTAAACGCTAATATACAACATAGACAAATTGTGGCCAAGCTGCATGGCGTAGTAAGTCAGTTATTTTAAGAGTTCACTGAGTGCTAAAGCAAAGATGATCATATTACACCTCACATTCCGGCATTGCCTGTTAGCTGCAGGCTAGTTTCCTTAGCTCTGATCTCAGTAAGATTAAAAAATATTAAAGTTTTCTTTTGCTATTAATACGTGGCTATGACTGACGCAATATAATTATCACGATTCACGACACCGGTAGTCAAAACAGAAGCGCTTGCGAAGAAAGAAAATAGGCATACAGGAAAACCAAGCGTTCTGCTTTTACTTTTTTTTTAATGCGCATTGGACTGCAAATTTGACTACAAATTGAAATCGCTGTCGTAAACACTGGTGATTTTGTTGCGATTTGTTGGGAAATTTCGAAACAACTGCACTAATAACACCACAGTCTGCAGTATACTAACTTTTGGTCTTTCCTAATTTTAAAGTTTCCCATTTGGACTCCTCGCGGCCTCTTCCTCAGTCTGAGTTGTTTACTTGAGTAATGCTATAATAGCGTTGGCTTGGTGTCAGCTAAAAGTTTAGGTTAGATTTCTTGGGGAAATAGCAGTTAATTTAAACATGTTCAAAATACATGAAATCGTTTTAAATTCGCAGTGGAAAAGAAATTGCGGTAAAATTGTCAGATGATGTTATAAAAACTGCAACAAACCGTAAACTTTAATCTTTATGTTTATGCTTACTGTGACAGTTTTAATCTGTTCTTTTTGTATTTAATCTGTTCTTTTTGTATAACAGAGCTACTCCAGGCCAAAACAATGTTTGCAGACAGTTTCTTTGATACCTTCTTTTCTTTAGACTATATCAAGTTATATTAAAACAGATTGTGCATGTATATTATCATCGCTTTAAATGTACATCTAAATGAGCCTTTCTGGCCTCGTTATAAAGCAAATTAAGATCCTTTTGAATCGCGGACACCAAATTGTGTATCCCAGAAGAGCGCATTCTTTCTCCCTGGGTTAGTACAAGTACCACAAGATCTCAGGCCGCATCTCGATGATAACCACGTGACAGCGCTTCGTGACAGACTAAATGTACATTGATACAAAAGAAAAACAGTTTTCTTTTAATATTTATGAATATTTTATTATACAGTTTAATGTTGGTTCTTGTTATTGTTATTGTTTTACGTTTAATATTTTGTAATAGATCAGAACTTGGTGTCAAGAATTATAAGTCTATAGACCACTTTCATAATAGCCATTAATTTGAATATTCTTAATTTTATGTGCATTTTAATAAGCCTTTCTGGCCTCGTTTGTGTCCGCGATTCAAAAGGATCTTAATTTGCTTTATAACGAGGCCAGAAAGGCTCATTTAGATGTACATTTAAAGCGATGATAATATACATGCACAATCTGTTTTAATATAACGTTAACTTGATATAGTCTAAAGAAAAGAAGGTATCAAAGAAACTGTCTGCAAACATTGTTTTGGCCTGGAGTAGCTCTGTTATACAAAAAGAACAGATTAAATACAAAAAGAACAGATTAAAACTGTCACAGTAAGCATAAACATAAAGATTAAAGTTTACGGTTTGTTGCAGTTTTTATAACATCATCTGACAATTTTACCGCAATTTCTTTTCCACTGCGAATTTAAAACGATTTCATGTATTTTGAACATGTTTAAATTAACTGCTATTTCCCCAAGAAATCTAACCTAAACTTTTAGCTGACACCAAGCCAACGCTATTATAGCATTACTCAAGTAAACAACTCAGACTGAGGAAGAGGCCGCGAGGAGTCCAAATGGGAAACTTTAAAATTAGGAAAGACCAAAAGTTAGTATACTGCAGACTGTGGTATTATTAGTGCAGTTGTTTCGAAATTTCCCAACAAATCGCAACAAAATCACCAGTGTTTACGACAGCGATTTCAATTTGTAGTCAAACTTGCAGTCCAATGCGCATTAAAAAAAGTAAAAGCAGAACGCTGGGTTTTCCTGTATGCCTATTTTCTTTCTTCGCAAGCGCTTCTGTTTTGACTACCGGTGTCGTGAATCGTGATAATTATATTGCGTCAGTCATAGCCACGTATTAATAGCAAAAGAAAACTTTAATATTTTTTAATCTTACTGAGAACAGAGCTAAGGAAACTAGCCTGCAGCTAACAGGCAATGCCGGAATGCGAGGTGTAAATATGATCATCTTTGGCTTCTTTGCTTTAGCACTCAGTGGGGAGTAGCTAATGGTCGTGGGTCGTGGGTCGTGGGTCGTGGGTAAAATGTCGTGGGTCGTGGGTAAAAAGTCGTGGGTCGTGATTTTTCCCAAAAATTGTGGAATAAATTATAGAATGAAATAAATGTATTATTGAAGTTGAATAAATTGAATTGACTAGCTATTCGGGAGGAGCGTTCGGCGTTCGTGCCCGACAAAAGTGGATTTGGCACAAACTTGGCGAAGGCCAAACCTCTCTGGCTATTGCATTGTCAAGAGTAATCAATATAATATTAAGTATTGTTATAGTCCAAGGCTTCCAGTGTGGGTATTACAATCAGAAGTATTATCAACATCAATAGTAAAAGGAATACGATTATACTAAGTTAAAGGTGAATCACAATCACTACAGCGCATTTGCGGAGATATTCATGTTTCTTTATTTTGACGGGTGAGTTAAATATGAAACCCGCGTTTCCATGTTATTATAGAACCAACCGCCTGAGTGAGCTAATTGACTCTGAAACTTGTTTAATCGAAAGCTGATATTTCGAAACGTTTCGCTTAGAACTTTACAAAATTGACGAAGAATAGTATTTTGACTATGTTCTTAATTCTGCCCATGCAAACAAATGTGCGTGAAAATTATTGTAAAGCGTAGGACAGAACGTCAATATATTGTAAACGCACACGGCGTTTCCAGCGGACTTATTTAAATGCAATTACTAATATTTCGAAAACTATAGCTTAAAACGACACGGAATTTACCGAAAATGGTATTTTGATTAACTTTCAACCACATGCAGATAAACTAGCCTGCGCCGCAGACGTCCAAAACCCAAAGTCCGCGGCCGAAACGCCGTGTGCGGTGTACGTTTACAATATATTGCTCTGACGTTGAAGTTCTGTCATATACGCTTTACAATAATTTTCACGTACATTTGTTTGCATGGGCAGAATTAAAAACAGTCAAATACTATTCTTGTCAATTCTGTGAAGTTCTAAGCGAAACGTTTCGAAATATCAGCTTTCGATTAAACAAGTTTCAGACTCAGGCGGTTGGTTCTAGCTCACCCGTCAAAACAAAGAAACATGAATATCTCCGCAAATGCGCAGTAGTGATTATGATACCACTGTGAAGTATGCACCACATTCAGCCTTCGATTCAGCCTTCGATTCGGCCTTCGATTCAGCCGTCGATTCAATTATCGCATCTTATTCCGAAGTTATCTCCATATTCATCAGGTGGTGGCAATTGCAGAATATCATTACAAAAACACAATTTTCTCAGGCGCTATTCTCTAGGATTTTTTCAAATTTACATATGTTGTACATAATTTCATGCTCTTTAATCTAGTATAAGTCTCCAGAGTGGCACAGACCCATTAACGACGCAGGCGAGCTTTAAACAAATTGCGGCGCGGCGTCGTTAATACGACTGACGGGGGTTGTTTTGCATATTTCAGATTACCTCAGATATAAACACAATTTTCTCAGGCGCTATTCTATACGATTTTTTAAAATTTACATATGTTGTACAGAATTTCATGCTCTTTAATCTAGTATAAGTTTCCAGAGTGGCGCAGACCCATTAACGACGCAGGCGAGCTTTAAACAAATTGCGGCGCGGCGTCGTTAGTACGACTGACGGGGATTGCGTTGCATATTTCAGATTACCTCTGATATAAACACAATTTTCTCAGGCGCTATTCTATACGATTTTTTTAAATTTACATATGTTGTACAGAATTTCATGCTCTTTAATCTAGTATAAGTTTCCAGAGTGGCACAGACCCATTAACGACGCAGGCGAGCTTTAAACAAATTGCGGCGCGGCGCCGTTAATACGACGAGGGGGATTTCAGATTACCTCAGGTATAAACACACTTTTCTCAGGCGCTATTCTATACGATTTTTTAAAATTTACATATGTTGTACATAATTTCATACTCTTTAATCTAGTATAAGTTTCCAGAGTGGCACAGACCCATGAACGACGCAAGCGAGCTTTAAACAAATTGCGGCGCGGCGCCGTTAATACATGCACTGACAGGGGATTTCAGATTACCTCAGGTATAAACACAATTTTCTCAGGCGCTATTCTATACGATTTACTTAAATTTACATATGTTGTACAGAATTTAATTCTCTTTTATCCAGTATAAGTTTTCAGAGTGGCACAGACCCATTAACGACGCAGGCGAGCTTTAAACAAATTGCGGCGCGGCGTCGTTAATACGACTGACGGGGGTTGCGTTGCATATTTCATATTACTTCAGATATAAACACAATTTTCTCAGGCGCTATTCTATACGATTTTTTTAAATTTACATATGTTGTACTGAATTTCATGCTCTTTAATCTAGTATAAGTTTCCAGAGTGGCGCAGACCCATTAACGACGCAGGCGAGCTTTAAACAAATTACGGCGCGGCGTCGTTAGTACGACTGACGGGGATTGCGTTGCATATTTCAGATTACCTCAGATATAAACACAATTTTCTCAGGCGCTATTCTATACGATTTTTTTAAATTTACATATGTTGTACAGAATTTCATGCTCTTTAATCTAGTATAAGTCTCCAGAGCGGCACAGACCCATGAACGACGCAAGCGAGCTTTAAACAAATTGCGGCGCGGTGTCGTTAATACGACTGACGGGGGTTGCATTGCATTTTTCAGATTACCTCAGATATAAACACAATTTTCTCAGGCGCTATTCTATAGGATTTTTTCAAATTTACATATGTTGTACAGAATTTCATTATATTAATAAAATAGTGAGTAATATCTTTAACTTTAATTGCAATCCAAAATGCGGTGTAACTATAACTGCAAAACAATTTCCAATACTTGCTCCAAGTCTGTCTCTTGGTTGTTCCAACACGGGTTTGTTTTGAAACGTTTCATGTTGATTTAAATACAGTATCGCATATATTGCCTTCCAGACATACTGTATTTATTAAACCAAAATACAACAATTACAAAACAATTTCACACCAAGCAAATAATCAATACACGTCCTTAATACGCGACTGGCGGAAGTTGACTGGCGCCGGAATTTGTTTAAAGCCTGTCTGAGTCCTTCATGGGTCTATACCACTCTGGAAACTTAAAATTAAAGGGGATGAAATTCTATACAACATATATAAATTGAAAAAAATCCTATGGAATAGCGCCTGCGAAAATTGTGTAATCTGAAATATGCAACGCAACCCCCGTCTGAGGTAATCTGAAATATGCAACGCAACCCCGGTCAGCCGTATTAACGACGCTGCTCCGCAATTTATTTAAAACTCGCTTGCGTCGTTCATGGGTCTGTGCCACTCTGGAGGCTTATACTATATTAAAGAGCATAAAATTCTGTACAACATATGTGAATTTAAAAAAATCGTATAGAATAGCGCCTGAGAAAATTGTGTTTATATCTGAGGTAATCTGAAATATGCAACGCAACCCCCGTCAGTCGTATTAACGACGCCGCGCCGCAATTTGTTTAAAGCTCGTTTGCGTCGTTCATGGGTCTGTGCCACTCTGGAGACTTATACTAGATTAAAGAGCATGAAATTCTGTACAACATATGCAAATTTAAAACAATCGTATAGAATAGCGCCTGAGAAAATTGTGTTTATATCTGAGGTAATCTGAAATATGCAACGCAACCCCCGTCAATCGTATTAACGACGCCGCGCCGCAATTTGTTTAAGCTCGCTTGCGTCCTTCACGGGTCTGTGCCACTCTGGAGACTTATACTAGATTAAAGAGCATGAAATTCTGTACAACATATGCAAATTTAAAAAAATCGTATAGAATAGAGCCTGAGAAAATTGTGTTTATACCTGAGGTAATCTGAAATCCCCCTCGCATTAACGGCGCCGCGCCGCAATTTGTTTAAAGCTCGCCTGCGTCGTTAATGGGTCTGTGCCACTCTGGAGACTTATACTAGATTAAAGAGCATGAAATTCTGTACAACATATGTAAATTTGAAAAAATCCTATAGAATAGCGCCTGAGAAAATTGTGTTTTTGTAATGATATTCTGCAATTGCCACCACCTGATGAATATGGAGATAACTTCGGAATAAGGTGCGATAATTGAATCGACGGCTGAATCGAAGGCCGAATCGAAGGCTGAATCGAAGGCTGAATGTGGTGCATACTTCACAGTGGTGATTATGATTCACCTCACATGTAAATTAGTATGATCGTATTCCTTTTACGATCGATGTTGATAATACTTCTCAGTTCTGACTGTAATACCCACACTGGAAGCCTTGAACTATAGCCAGAGGTTTGGCCTTCGCCACGAACCCCCCCCCCCGTCCCCCGCGAATAGCTATGCAACTTCAATAATACATTTATTTCATTCTATAATTTACTCGACAATTTTTGGGAAAAATCACGACCCACGACTTTTTACCACGACCCACGACTTTTTACCCACGACCCACGACATTTTACCCACGACCCACGACATTTTACCCACGACCCACGACCCACGACCATTAGCTACTCCCCACTCAGGGAACTCTTAAAATAACTGACTTACTACGCCATGCAGCTTGGCCACAATTGGTCTATGTTGTATATTAGCGTTTAGTCCTTGGTAAAACTATATAAAATTCCGAAATTCTGCACGCATACTAAAAGCCGGCTTTAATAAAAGTAGTGTGCTGCGTAGGCAGTGTAGAAACAACAATCGAAATATAGTAAGGTTATATACTGCCGAAACAGAGAACGAATTCGAAGGAGTCTAACGTTCGAGCGAAGGCCCTTCGTCAGAGAGAAACGTGTTTCCACGTTGCTCTCTGACGAAGGGCCTTCACTCGAAACGTTAGACTCCTACGTTCTCTGTTTCGGCAGTATATCTAAGCTTTGTCGTTCTTGGCGTGACCGAGTCATTATCCTGAATTGCTATACATGCACGCCCCCCCCCCCCCCCTGTTTATTAGCGACAAGTGAGTAGACGTATTTGATCGGAGATTATGTTTCATCTCCGAGTTTAAGTCACGTCAACCCCCCGTTCATTCAAAGCCCATTATGACCCCCCCCCCCGGTATTTACAAGCATTAGTGGGACCCCCCGTTGGTTAAAAATATTAGTCCGGGTTTTACAGATTGTTGAGTCCGGGTTTTACAGATTTTTCAGTCCAGTCCAGTCCAGTCCAGTCCAGTCCGGGTTTTACAGTATGCCAAATATTTGAATAAGAATAGCGCTGTACACTAATGGTACACCAATATGGCCGCCATTTCATTGTTTCGGTACACCAATATGGCCGCCGTGACGTCAGGTGAAAACGATCTGTAATGTACAGTCGTTGGCGTCAAAACATGTTTTATGTCCAGCCTCGTCCCCAGGCGCTTTGGCTGTTTTATGTCAACGTCCAAGTTAAATGTTTACCTTTCGAGTCACACAAATGGACGAGAAAATTGCTATAGAACTATTGAAAGAGTGACGATATGCTAGTAAATACGTTCCCGAAGGGAGGTTCTTCTCGACGTTTTCAGGTGAGTAAGCTTAGTGAACATCGGACAGCTCACCATTTTGCCTCACAGACATGTGTGTGTTGTTGTTCTATCGCGATCTCGTATTTTCTGAATTACCAAGTGTTCTGTAATGATTTTTTCGTTTGTTGAAATTGACAACTTTTGGCGATTGATGTCTGTCATTCGTTCGATTCAGAATGTCCTCTGAAGACAGTGTTTTTAAAGAGTCTTTAATTTTTTTGGCACGGAAACAACCCGGTTTTATCGGCAACGGCACTGGCACTTTGTAAAAACACCAAGAAGAAAGCACTTTTGCCTGACTTTCTACTGTTTTTCTTTTCTGTTTCCTTTGTTGTGGTCAGTTCATATCCTGTCAAATAAACCAGTAGGTTCTGGAACTATTGTAGGCTGTAAATATATATTCATAACTGTATTATTCGTTTAAAACGTTGAAAATTTACTGAGTTTTGTTGCTGTGTTGTAGTCAACAAGCTTTGTAAAACACAGGGGTGGTGCCACTGAGGCAGATGGGGGCAGGGTGCTACACCCCCTGTTGGGAAACCATAGCCCTCCAGGCCCCATCAGGGAAAACTTACCAATTTGTCAGTGAATCTGGAAGGAAAACTGTCTTTTTGTCAATTGGCAAAGAACTTTTTAACTGATTAATTAGCCAGACAAGTAATTAATGCTTTTGTGAAATCCCCCTACTAGCCCCCCTGTCAGGGACCTTAGCCGCTGTGTTGAGGAATTCTTGGCACCACCCCTGGTAAAACCAAAGGACCTACATCTTCAGAAAGGAAGAGAAAAGGAGGTGGAACATCTTACTGTATTCCTACCTGTACATGATAGCAACACAAAATGAAATCCAGAACTTTCATTTTACGAATTTCCAATTGACAGAAAGCTGAGAAAGATGTGGTTGCATTGGGTTGGTAGAGCTAACTTTGTCTGACTCCATTGAAGTACATGGTTCATTATCCATTTTATAAATTAATACTAAAACATATTTACAGATATATATGAGTTATAATTATATATTTTACAATTTACTATTTAAAGATTTATATACAGAACCTACCTAAAAATTTTGATATTAATTATATATTATAAAACTACTACTAAAATTTGTCTACTATTACAGTATCTATGAAGAGAACACTGAGAAAAGTTTGAAATTTATAAATAAAGAATGTTGTACAGAGTTTACAGACTATCTATAGCCTTAAATTATAATTTCCAAGTCACTGTTTTACCAGGGGTGGTGCCAAGAATTCCCCAACACAGGGGCTAAAGTCCCTGACAGGGGGGCTAGTAGGGGGATCTGGGGGATGCTCCCCCAGAAAATGTTCAAAATTTGAATGTCTAGAATAGCTTTTTCCATCTTCTCAGTGTGAAATTATCTGTGTTTCTACAGGAGTTTTATTTCACATTAAAGCATTAATGGTGATTTCCTTTGATTGAAATTAAAACGTTGTGGGGGTGGGGTGGGTGGGGGTGCTTACATGAGCAGTGGGTGCTTACATGAGCAAAATGTGCCTTAAACACTGATTAAGTCCACACAACACTCTGAATATATGAAAACAAACAAAACCATATTGAAACAAACAAAACTAGCTGTATATTACAAAATATGAATTTAAAAATATGCATTTATATGGTATAAAAGTCTTTTAATCATGTTCGTCAAACCCATCAAAGTCTGAATCTGAGTCCAAGTCAAACAATATCCAGGAAAGTCACCTTTGCCTAATGCAGGAAAGTTGTCTGAAACGAGATCATCTTCAGTCCCTTGTGAAGACATGGTCAGTTGTACTGAGAGAATGTTTAAAAATAGCCTGGAAAATTACTTTTTCCTTAAACAGGGGGGGGGGGGGGTGAGTGCTTGCTTCAAGATAGGCGCTTACCTGGTCAACTACAGTAATTACTTGTCTGGCTTAATCAGTTAAAAAGTTCTTTGCCAATTGACAAAAAGACAGTTTTCCTTCCAGATTCCCTGACAAATTGGTAAGTTTTCCCTGATGGGGCCTGGAGGGCTATGGTTCCCCAACAGGGGGTGTAGCACCCTGCCCCCATCTGCCTCAGTGGCACCACCCCTGTGTTTTACAAAGCTTGTTGACTACAACACAGCAACAAAACTCAGTAAATTTTCAACGTTTTAAACGAATAATATAGTTATGAATATATATTTACAGCCTACAATAGTTCCAGAACCTACTGGTTTATTTGACAGGATATGAACTGACCACAACAAAGGAAACAGAAAAGAAAAACAGTAGAAAGTCAGGCAAAAGTGCTTTCTTCTTGGTGTTTTTACAAAGTGCCAGTGCCGTTGCCGATAAAACCGGGTTGTTTCCGTGCCAAAAAAATTAAAGACTCTTTAAAAACACTGTCTTCAGAGGACATTCTGAATCGAACGAATGACAGACATCAATCGCCAAAAGTTGTCAATTTCAACAAACGAAAAAATCATTACAGAACACTTGGTAATTCAGAAAATACGAGATCGCGATAGAACAACAACACACACATGTCTGTGAGGCAAAATGGTGAGCTGTCCGATGTTCACTAAGCTTACTCACCTGAAAACGTTGAGAAGAACCTCCCTTCGGGAACGTATTTACTAGCATATCGTCACTCTTTCAATAGTTCTATAGCAATTTTCTCGTCCATTTCTGCTCTGATTTCGCTGTCCTTGGCACACAACGTTCTATATAGTCCCCCAAATACATTGCCCTTTTCGAAATTCTTCTGCGCTACAAAAAATGTGCTTAAAATAATCCATTCTTCTCACAAGAAAAATGCTCGCTTCGCGGCGGCCATTTCGCCTGCAAGTGAAGCCTACCACATTTCCCATGATGCTTTGCTATAATGGGAATTGTCCATTGCAACTGTGGTGCTGCATTCACAGTGAATCACGCAATGATCTGCCACATGGGAGGTTTTCCAACGATTCGTCACAATGAGATCCGTGACATTACAGCATCACTCCTCACTGAAGTGTGTAACAACGTCGCCACTGAACCTGAACTGCAACCGCTCACTGGTGAGAGTATGGCAGCACGTTCAGCCAATACTGAAGATGGTGCTCGAGCTGGTCACAGGATGCATTTTTTGATGTAAGGGTGTTCTACCCGAACGCATCCTCCTACCGCTCCCAAAACCTGCAGTCTGTGTACAGAAGACACGAGCAAGCGAAGAAGCGAGAGTACGGAGAAAGAATCCGGAACGTCGAACGTGGTGTGTTCACACCCTTAGTATTATCAACGACGGGCGGCATGGGGAGAGAAGCGACGACATTTTACAAGTGTCTAGCGGACATGATCGCGAGAAAGAAACAGGAACATTACTCGTCCGTGTTGGGATGGCTGCGGTGCAGAATTTCCTTTGCCTCATTAAGATCTTCGATCATGTGCATTCGGGGCAGTCGATCCTCGTTTCACCGACCAGTATATGGGGAACCTATCATCACGCTGGCAACGACCGAGGCACGAATCCCTCGCGAATAACTTTGCGAATATTAGTTACAAGAACAGATCATTATTTAAGTTGCTAACATTTATAACTAGATTTAATTGTTCATTTTTCTTAAATTGTTAATTGTAATTTCTTACAATTTCTTGTATTAAAAGTGGTTTGTTTAAAAAAAACAAAAAAAAATTACTCGGGCTACTGTCGTAGCCAAAGGTTCGCGATATTGCCCGACAGGCTTTGCGAAACTGAGGCATGTGACTTCTGACGTCACAGCTCAAATGCTGTTTCATTGATGGCGGATTTTCATGCAGGAATGGGCCGAATGGCGAGTTTTTTCTTCTCCTGACGCCTTTGGTTGTGTTGTTCGAAACTTGTTAATTTGTGTTTTAATGATAAACACGTTCGCAATGCTTTTATACTATAGTAGACCTGGGTTGGTCCGCGATCTCGATAACCGTACGCTGAAAATGTGTAGTACTCGATCAACTCTCGATCAATGTGTTCTCGATCAATTTTATACATGTATTATTAATTAAACTGTACTGAAAAATGTTGCTCAAGTGCTGTAAATCAAAGATCAAAGAAAGTTGATAAAGCCAACTTGCAAGTGAAAGGTAAACATGCTGTGTTTTACATCTTCTTTACATCATATGTCTTACACCGAACTGACTTGTGTCTGTGAATGCTGTATGTAAATGTATTGAGGTTTAAACTGTATTAATATTTGTGGTTTGCTTCATTTTTGCTTGTATTGTTTATTATTGATTTATTGTACTGATGTCTTGCAAATAAAAGTCGATGCTATTCAACAGTTTATACATTACTTTCATCAAGTGTGTATTATTGTTTGGGTACACCAATATGGCTGCCATTTCAATGTTTAGTTACACCAGTATGGCTGCCATTTCATTGTTTTGGTACACCAGTATGGCCACCATTTAATTGTATTGGTACAGCACCAATATGGCCACTATTTCATTGTTTTGTACACCAGTATGGCCACTATTTCATTGTTTTGGTACACCAGTATGGCCACTATTTCATTGTTTTGGTGCACCAGTATGGCCACTATTTCATTGTTTTGGTACACCAGTATGGCCACACTATTTCATTGTTTTGGTACACCAATATGGCCGATTGGCCACTATTTCATTGTTTTGTACACCAATATGGCCACCATTTCATTCTTTTGGTACACCAATATGGCCACTATTTCATTTTTTTGGTACAGTAATGTGGCCGTCATTTCATTGTTTTGGTACACCAATATGGCCGATTGGCCACTATTTCATTGTTTTGGTACACCAATATTGCCACTATTTCATTGTTTTGGTACACCAGTATGGCCACTATTTCATTGTTTTGGTACACCAGTATGGCCACTATTTCATTGTTTTGGTGCACCAGTATGGCCACTATTTCATTGTTTTGGTTACACCAGTATGGCCACTATTTCATTGTTTTGGTACACCAGTATGGCCACCATTTCAATGTTTTGGCAGACCAGTATGGCTGCCAAATCAATGTTTTGGTACACCAGTATACCCACCATGATTTTCTCTATGATGAATATTCCACTACTACAGTCAATTGACTGAAAGTTGGATCAAATTCAACCATTAACTCCAAACAGCACTGCTGTTGTTCTATTATTTTGCAAGGCGCCAGCCCACAGTAGCCCGAGTTCACGCCTAGCGGGCGTCTTGTTTAATTTAATACGTCTGAAACGACAGATAGTTACAGTCTGACTGAAATAACAAGATTTCTTCGAGCAATAATGCCTTGGATCGACTTTGCACCACTGCGCATCCCTCTTCATCGACGTATCGAAACGACAGCAGTAATTCTTTTCTATTATTCGTTTTACTTTGGAGCGCTAATGGGGACATGTATTATAATCGCCCTCTTATTCACTTCCTATTATCCTTTGGCTTTGCTCTACCTCACTTGGGCTTACGTCTTTGACTCACGCACTCCTAGCCATGGTGGACGAAGAGCAGAATTTGTGCGTCGTTTGGGCATTTGGAAACACTTCAGAGACTATTTCCCAATCAAGCTCGTCAAGACAGCTGAACTGGACCCGAGTCGGAATTATATTTTTGGTTATCATCCACACGGTATTCTTTGTGCTGGCGCATTCTGTAACTTTGCCACAGAGGCAACCGATTTTGCTACAGTATTTCCCGGAATAACCCCTCATCTTTTACCTCTCATGGGTAAGCTATGTCTCACTTGTCTTTGCTTACAAACTAAACCTTAAAAATCTTTTAATAATGATAATAGGAAAAGGTTTATTATAAAATTTCATCAGAATACCTGATGTTCTTTGTTTGTGAGTGACCTGTCTGTTCACATCCGCTTTGAATGTTTGACATTGAACCACCTTGGTGTCAATTTCAGTAACCTGAATGTCAGGCCTTTTATATTTGTACAATTTCAGTCGCAGCTTTGGCAGCAATGTAGTTCGTAGATATATTTTGAACATATACTTAACACAGTGTTTATAAGCATGAACGCTTGTCTCAAAAACGATTTCAACCGGTTACACTGTGTAAAACGTGTGTAAAGCAGTGTTTTAGATAGAGCAAAGTGAAAAGATGATAAACTGCCGAGAAATGTTTTGATTATGAAATACTGATGTTTTCAGTGAGCGGAGCCCTTCATCAGAGTAAAACGTAAAGGGTTTCACTTGCAACGTCAGTTTCGTTATCAAAATTATTCTCAGCAGTTTAGCGGCCGTCAACAAATAGATTTCGTCCCCAAGCGCGGACTTGTTCCGCGATTGTGTTGACCCCCCCCCCCCCCCTCCCCCCCCTATCACCACGGACCAGTGGACATAGGAGTGCAGTGGACTGACATTTTGACCATGAGTATAGACACATAGCATAGTAGGAATATTAAGAAAGAAGATTTTAATATAAATATACTTATTGTCAACACACCAGAGGGCAAATGCTATTAAACAGCTAGAGTTCAGCCACGAAAAAGTGAAGTTTTATATAAAATATTCATCAAATTCAATATATAACACCCCCCCCCCCCCCCCTAGCGTGTTGTGGTATCCTAAAAACTGTTAAAAAATTAAAGAAATACCTGAAAAAACGGCGAAAGTGAAACGTAAATCTTGCAAATGCTGCATGAAATTGCAACCGCGATCAACTACGCCAGTGGCGGCATTATTAAATCTTGTTTCTCGATCGTATTGGAATCGGAATCACCTGGAATATGTTAAAGCAACAAATGTTATTAACGTATAATATTATTAAATGCCCTGATAGTGTGCAAGATCTTTTTCACAAACACCAATTCAGATTTCGTCCTAATTTTTCTTGTTATCGCGGATTCAAGGCTACCCCCCTCCCCCCATCGCGGAACAAGTCCGCAATTGGGGACGAAATCTATTTGTTGACGGACCCTTACCATCTTTTCACTTGATCACGTAGACCCCATACTGGAAAGTTTGTATGTTACGCCGGATATATCCAGCGTGGAGTTTCGTGGATTACGCCAAATTTGGTGTAAGAGTAATACTGTTGGCGTGGCGTAAATGGTGTGAAGCGTATCAGTGTGGTGTGCTTTCTGTCAGTTCGGTGTACTAAATCTGGCATGAAAACTTTGAAGTAAACAAAATGATCATACCTTAAAATTAGTTGTAACTATAAAATGCTACATTATTTGACAAAAACATAGGACATCGAGGATTATGCACGACAGTAGTGATACCCCCCCATCGAGACTACAAAGGGATGCCGCCTCATTAAATATTCAATTTTTATTTATTCATTCTCATGCTCCTTTGCGACCCTCTAACCCTAATCTCGTTACGTCATTATGTCTCGTGCTCCTATATGACCCCCTAACCCTAATCTCACTCAACCCCCCGTTACTTACTACGTCATATTCACCTTATTATTTATTCATTCTCAGACTCCTTTAGGATAGTCTAACCCTAACCCCCTTACCCTGGCTTGTTGCTGAACCCCCGGTTTTTATTACGTCATAACTGACTCGCGCTCTTCCGAAACCCCCTAGCCCTAGATGTTACTTAACCCCCCGTCATTCCCGATTGGTCTCCGACTGATTTCCGAAGTTACGTAAAAGGCACTGGACTTACCTCTTTATAACTAATAGAAACCAACTTTCATTTAAACCCTTAACCCTACTTATAGTCAACAGTTGTGGGACACGTATACGTACAGAGCATGCGTACAGTAAACTTTAACAAAATAGACGTTCTTTACAAGGAACTAAAGAGAAATTGATAGAGGCACTTTATATTTTTTTATCTGAAACCTTGTCTCGATGAGTAGAGAGAGTTTTGAGCAGCCGAAGTGTCTGAATTGGCAGAGCTCGTATGGACTTAAATCAATAGCATATGATGAATATTATATTAGGTTTAGAGCCTAAACATTCAATCATCCTAGAATCATTGCTAGCTAAACCCTTCGTTTGTAAGTGAAGAAATCGTAAGAAGATAGAATGAGGAGTCAATTCTAAAACCCATAAGAACGTTTTTAAGTGTCGATATATAAACGAAATATTATTTGGCTGCGGGACGGCTGAGTATCGACTTGAATTAATAGCAACATGAATATTATATTAGTTAGAACTTAAACGGCCAAACAGCTCTTTACCCATTTACTTGGAGATATGTGCCGAATTGTCGCTTATTTGGCTTTAGTTTATAAGTAAACGATGCCTTGAATGAAGAAATCGTTCGGCAAGCTGTTCGAAAGACATTGAATCATTTTCTTCAGAGGGTTTGCCAGAATATAAACCGAGAAACCGTTCGGCAAGCTGTTCGAAAGACATTGAATCATTTTCTTCAGAGGGGTTTGCCAGAATATAAACTGTCAAGGGTTAAACGGCTGACTCGGCTATTTTATTAACGTCGTCAAGCATCTTGTTAATGTTGCTACGGCTGATATTTGCGTATTTATGCTCAGTGCACGTGCAGGAGACAAAAGAGAAAACTCATTAAAGTTACTAATGACCAAAACATAACCGGATTTGCATATAAGTAGAATATTTAATTCATTTTAGGGGTGATCATGAGTTTTTTGGGAATAATAAGGGGCCTGAAGAGGTATTAATATATGGGCAAGTTTAGGCGAAAAAGTTAGTCTTAGGACTATAGTCTTAGTTTTAGGACTATATAGTCTTAGTCTTAGGACTATATAGTCTTAGTCTTAGCACTATATAGTCTTAGTATTAGGACTATAGTCTTAGTCTTAGGACTATAGTCTTAGTCTTAGGAATATATAGTCTTAGTCTTAGGACTATATAGTCTTAGTTTTAGGACTATAGTCTTAGTCTTACGGACTATAGTCTTAGTCTTTGCCTTAGTCTTAGGACTATAGTCTTAAGGTGGATTTCCATTCAGTGCTTTTTATCGCGCGATCGACATTTTGTGATCGCTTTCTTTTGAATTGTGGGCTCTCGACTGGATCCGTTCCACCCGAGGGCTCATGAGACAAAGAAAGCGATCGCAAAAAGTCGCTCGCTCGACAAAAAAAGTTGAATGGAAATCCACCTTTAGTCTTAGTCTTAGGACTATAGTCTTAGTCTTAGGACTATATACTCTTTGGACTATATAGTCTTAGTCTTATAATCACCGCAGGGGTAATCCCCAAACACCCCCGGGGTACCCCAATCACCCCTGGGGTAACCTCCAAACACCCCCGGGACACCCCATGGGGTAGCCCCCAAATTCCCCCGGGGTAACCCCAAACACCCTAGGGGTACCCCTAAACACCCCAGCGGGTAATCCCAAACACCCCTTTCTCCTCCTCCTCCTCCTCCTCTTTCTCCTCCTCCTCCTCCTCCTTCCCTTTCTCCTCCTCCTCCTCCTCTTTCTCCTCCTCCTCTTCCTCCTCCTCCTCTTTCTCCTCCTCCTCCTCCTCCTCCTCTTTCTCCTCCTCCTCCTCTTTCTCCTCCTCCCCCTCTTTCTCCTCCTCCTCCTCTTTCTCCTCCTCCTCCTCCTCCTCCTCTTTCTCCTCCTCCTCCTCTTTCTCCTCCTCCTCCTCTTTCTCCTCCTCCTCCTCTTTCTCCTCCTCCTCCTCTTTCTTCTCCTCCTCCTCTTTCTCCTCCTCCTCCTCCTCTTTCTCCTCCTCCTCCTCCTCCTCTTTCTCCTTCTCTTCCTCTTCCTCCTCCTCCTCCTCCTCTTTCTACTCCTCCTCCTCTTTCTCCTCCTCCTCCTCTTTCTCCTCCTCTTCCTCCTCCTCCTCCTCTTTCTCCTCTTTCTCCTCCTCATCCTCTTTCTTCTCCTCCTCCTCTTCCTCCTCCTCTTCCTCCTCTTTCTCCTCCTCCTCTTTCTCCTCCTCCTCCTCTTTCTCCTCCTCCTCATCCTCCTCCTCTTTCTCCTCCTCTTCCTCCTCTCTTTCCTCCTCCTCCTCATCCTCCTCCTCCTCCTCTTTCTCCTCCTCCTCCTCCTCTTAAAATGTGTATTTAGACACTGACTGCCAAACAGAGAATGAATAAATAATAAATGTATATTTTGGTAGCGTTTTCGTCGACATCTCTATTTGATAGTCAGTGTCTAAATACACATTTTAAGAGGAGGAGGAGGAGGAGAAAGAGGAGAAAGAGGAGGAGGAGAAGGAGGAGGATGAGGAGGAGGAGAAGGAGGAGGAGGAGGAGGAGGAGGAGGAGGAGAAAGAGAGGAGGAGGAGGAGGAGGAGGAGGAGGAGGAGGAGGAGGAGGAGGAGGAGGAGGAGGAGGAGGAGGAGGAGGAGGAGGAGGAGGAGGAGGAGGAGGAGGAGGAGGAGGAGGAGGAGGAGGAGGAGGAGGAGGAGGAGGAGGAGGAGGAGGAGGAGGATGAGAGAGGAGGAGGAGAAAGAGGAAGAGGAGAGAGGAGGAAGAGGAGGAGGAAGAGGAGGAGGAGGAGAAAGAGGATGAGGAGGAGAAAGAGGAGAAAGAGGAGGAGGAGGAGGAGGAGGAGGAAGAGGAGGAGAAAGAGGAGGAGGAGGAGGAAGAAGAGGAGGAGGAGGAGAGAGGAGGAGGAGGAGGAGGAGGAGGAGGAGGAGAAAGAGGAGGAGGAGGAGAAAGAGGAGGAGGAGAAAGAGGAGGAAGAGGAGGAGGAAGAGGAGGAGGAGGAGAAAGAGGATGAGGAGGAGAAAGAGGAGAAAGAGGAGGAGGAGGAGGAGGAGGAGGAGGAGGAGGAGGGGGAGAAAGAGGAGGAGGAGGAGAAAGAAGAGGAGGAGGAGGAAGAGGAGGAGGAGGAGAAAGAGGAGGAGGAGGAGGAGAAGAGGAGGAGGAGGAGGAGGAGAAGGAGGAGGAGGAGGAGAAAGAGGAGGAGGAGGAGAAAGAGGAGGAGGAGGAGAAAGAGGAGGAGGAGGAGGAGGAGAAAGAGGAGGAGGAGGAGAAAGAGGAGGAGGAGGAGAAAGAGGAGGAGGAGGAGGAGGAGGAGAAAGAGGAGGAGGAGGAAGAGGAGGAGGAGGAGAAAGAGGAGGAGGAGGAGGAGGAGGAGGAGGAGGAGGAGGAGAAAGGGGGTGTTTGGGATTACCCCCTGGGGTGTTTAGGGGTACCCCTAGGGTGTTTGGGGTTACCCCGGGGGAATTTGGGGGCTACCCCATGGGGTGTCCCGGGGGTGTTTGGAGGTTACCCCAGGGGTGATTGGGGTACCCCGGGGGTGTTTGGGGATTACCCCTGCGGTGATTATAAGACTAAGACTATATAGTCCAAAGAGTATATAGTCCTAAGACTAAGACTATATAGTCCTAAGACTAAGACTATATATTCCTAAGACTAAGACTATAGTCCTAAGACTAAGACTATAGTCCTAATACTAAGACTATATAGTGCTAAGACTAAGACTATATAGTCCTAAGACTAAGACTATATAGTCCTAAAACTAAGACTATAGTCCTAAGACTAACTTTTTCGCCTAAACTTGCCCATATATTAATACCTCTTCAGGCCCCTTATTATTCCCAAAAAACTCATGATCACCCCTAAAATGAATTAAATATTCTACTTATATGCAAATCCGGTTATGTTTTGGTCATTAGTAACTTTAATGAGTTTTCTCTTTTGTCTCCTGCACGTGCACTGAGCATAAATACGCAAATATCAGCCGTAGCAACATTAACAAGATGCTTGACGACGTTAATAAAATAGCCGAGTCAGCCGTTTAACCCTTGACAGTTTATATTCTGGCAAACCCCTCTGAAGAAAATGATTCAATGTCTTTCGAACAGCTTGCCGAACGGTTTCTCGGTTTATATTCTGGCAAACCCCTCTGAAGAAAATGATTCAATGTCTTTCGAACAGCTTGCCGAACGATTTCTTCATTCAAGGCATCGTTTACTTATAAACTAAAGCCAAATAAGCGACAATTCGGCACATATCTCCAAGTAAATGGGTAAAGAGCTGTTTGGCCGTTTCAGCCGTCCCGCAGCCAAATAATATTTCGTTTATATATCGACACTTAAAAACGTTCTTATGGGTTTTAGAATTGACTCCTCATTCTATCTTCTTACGATTTCTTCACTTACAAACGAAGGGTTTAGCTAGCAATGATTCTAGGATGATTGAATGTTTAGGCTCTAAACCTAATATAATATTCATCATATGCTATTGATTTAAGTCCATACGAGCTCTGCCAATTCAGACACTTCGGCTGCTCAAAACTCTCTCTACTCATCGAGACAAGGTTTCAGATAAAAAAATATAAAGTGCCTCTATCAATTTCTCTTTAGTTCCTTGTAAAGAACGTCTATTTTGTTAAAGTTTACTGTACGCATGCTCTGTACGTATACGTGTCCCACAACTGTTGACTATAAGTAGGGTTAAGGGTTTAAATGAAAGTTGGTTTCTATTAGTTATAAAGAGGTAAGTCCAGTGCCTTTTACGTAACTTCGGAAATCAGTCGGAGACCAATCGGGAATGACGGGGGGTTAAGTAACATCTAGGGCTAGGGGGTTTCGGAAGAGCGCGAGTCAGTTATGACGTAATAAAAACCGGGGGTTCAGCAACAAGCCAGGGTAAGGGGGTTAGGGTTAGACTATCCTAAAGGAGTCTGAGAATGAATAAATAATAAGGTGAATATGACGTAGTAAATAACGGGGGTTGAGTGAGATTAGGGTTAGGGGGTCATATAGGAGCACGAGACATAATGACGTAACGAGATTAGGGTTAGAGGGTCGCAAAGGAGCATGAGAATGAATAAATAAAAATTGAATATTTAATGAGGCGGCATCCCTTTGTAGTCTCGATGGGGGGGTATCACTACTCACGACAATGAAGGACTAATGTTTGATCATAAATAAACCCTGATGACCCTAGATCACTTCAGAAATTAAACTCTCCAAACCTTTTTTGAGAAAGTAATTTTCTATTAGCAAAATGAAGCTTGTTTTTAGTAGTTTTTATTGCAGCATTTTACATTTAGGTTCACCCACAGAGGTATTAATAACACTGACACAGGCATAGTTTAACATCGCAAATACAACATTTCAAGAGATATTTCATAATCATGCATTAGCAGGGACCGGGGAACCGGGGGCTGGAGGGGGGGGGGGGGCTTTAATTAGCCCCCCCAATGATTTTTCTAAGTAAATTAATATTGTGCATCCAAAAAGTATTTTATTGCAATAGACAGAAAAATTGTTCAATCAGTCACTCTAGGAGACGCGGCGGTCTGCACTTGAACATTATATCAACAATACAAAGCAAGGACAATATGTTGTGTTGGGCGTTTGTTCTGGTTTGCTTTTATATATAAATCTTAATCTATTAATGGAAACAAACAAACAAACAAAGTGTTGTCTTTGAGAGTTTTCTGACCTTCAGAATTCTGTAAATTCTTCCCTGAAAATGCAGGAAATGGCATTTCCGAGACTCTAGATTTCAAAAATTTCCGGGGGGCCATCATTTCAAAAAAGGCCCTGGGAACGAGGTTGGGGGGCCATGCCCCCAGACCCCCCTAGAAGATTCCCTTTTGTGAACAGTCCCCCCAATACAAAAATCGTTCCACGGTCCCTGATTACTTAAGAGTTGTATTGAACTGCCAAAATTGAGGAAATGGATTGTTGATGTGAAATTTATGTTTACCAACTTTGTGTTCTGCAACATCTGTTCTTTGATTAGCCAAATTAATTCAGATTAAAATGACATTACATTTTATATTACTTTTATTGCGCATCATTTGCATTGCGTTATGTCGCACCACGTTGTAGGCATGAATTTCCATGGCACACCGAAGATGAACCAACCCCCCTGACTGGCGTACAAAAATTTGAGAAGAAATTACTGGTGTAAATATCCGGTGGACGAATAACAAACTTTCCAGTATGGCGTAGACTGAATTCATATAATGAGGTGCACAATTTTACGAAGCTTTACAGCAAATAAAAACATCCTATCAATGTTAAGCCTGAGGCTGGGGGAGGGCGGCCAACAATAGGGGATTTGATGTGAGATGCCATCCCTTTGGTTGGCCTTTTACTCATATTGCATGACATTTAACAACATGCTTTTTAACGTGAACCTGGGGACATTTGACCAGTGTTTTTGGTGAGGAGGCCAGGTAACCAAATCTTCACCACGAGGTTTTTGAAGGTTCAAAGATGGTGGAATTAAGTTTAAGCCTAATTTAAGGGTGAAGTTCCTGGTCAGTGGCTTTGTGTTTAGTTCAGTTTGAGAACTGGATCATACCTAGCAAGTCTCACGCCTTGGGCATGTGACACACAGCTCAGCATTAATTCTCACGCTCATACAAGTGATCTCACGCCTCAGGGCTCAGCTTTGTTTGTAGAGCTCTGTGCTGGTATTTATACTTAACACTTGAAATCCTGCTAAATATATATATATATATATATATATATGGCACAACTCCAAACTTCAAATGCCCCACACCGCTTCTTCTCCTACAAAGAAATGCAACTGTTGTGCGTGTTTAGCCACCAATCTCGTATACAAAGCAGCGGTCACGGCTACAGGACATGCAACAAAAGAGTACATAAGAATGACGGAGCATGAATTAAAAACCCGCTTTAATAACCACCAATGCTCGTTTAAGCACAAGAAGCACTCAACTAAGACTGCATTGTCAAAGTACATATGGGAATTAAAGAAGTTGGACACTGATTATTCTGTCAAGTGGTCGGTATTGAAACGAGCCAAGTCGTACAGTGGTGGATCAAATCATAGTCAATCGAGATATGGTCTGGAAACTCGGCGAACTTCAAAGCGCCTGTAATGAGCTGTGATTTTATGTTGAACCATATACCTTACACCGTGCACATCCTTTGTTTTAGGTTTATTAATATTTAAATAGCACGGTTGAGTGATTGAACATGAAACGTTGCTATTGGATAATTCGTTCATTATACTAAAATACAATGTGTTCAGTGACCGTGCACCGTGCACAAAAATGCATAAAGGCGGCGAACAAAAAGATAGACCGAAGACTTTAGCTGAGTTTCCAGACCATATCTCGATTGACTATGATCAAATTATTGTAATTTATGTTTGATGGAAAAACTTTGTATTTTAAACGCTAACAAACGATTATTGTTGAACAAAAAATCTGAACTCATCTCTAAGTGCCGACACCAAAATAAATTTTATGTAAATAACTTTAAAATTTTACCTACATAAGTACTTTGTAAACTCTCATGGATTTTAGTCTGAAGATCGCCTATGAGCGTGAAACTTGATTAACTGTTTTACTGTTTTATCTTTTTTAATCTTTAAGTAATATATATATATATATATATATTTATAGCATCAAAATTATGCACACTGTTATTGACCACTTCTTAATACTGTGTAGTTATATCAGTATATCAGGTTGTGACTTCACGATGCATGTATTATTAGTCTTAAAAGTAATAGAAAATGGATGCTTTGTGGCAAACACTTGCATGAGTCAGTAAATTTGGAAGAATTTATATAAAAATACTTAGTAACAGTATGTAAACTTTTGAATTCTCTCAACTCTTGTGTTTACATCAGGCTATTTAATAAACATGAACAGCTATGCAGATTTTCAGCTGTATTTGAATGTACGTCATATGGCCCATACATGTCATGTTGAAATATATATTTATTTATTTTTATTGGCTAGCTCTTTTCAGACCACCTTTATTTCGAGATTATATCATGTTAACAGGAATGTGTGATGTTACTCGTGAGAGCTGTCAATATATACTCACAAAAAAACAACCAGGAAATTCAATTGTTATTGCTGTGGGTGGTTCAGCTGAAGCTTTGGATGCTCATCCTGGAAGTTTTGTTCTCACTTTAAAAGAGAGGAAAGGCTTCATAAAGTTGGCACTTCAATGTGGGTTAGTATTAATATGACTTCCAAAGAATTCCGATCCACACACTGACTGCCACTAGATATTAAAACACAAATTAATTTCATTTGCGGTATATCATTTCATATACAGTATATCATTTCATTGTGAGCCACGTTTTTCAATTTTTTATAAAATGTGTTTTAAAAAACTGATCTAGCGTTAGGATTAAATAAGGGTTAGAGTTTAGTATTTACAGTTAGGGTTTGATTTTGGGACATACTATATGATAGTTGTGATATATATATATATATATATATATATATATATATTATTTACCGGTTGGGAGTTCCTTATAGAGAAATATTTCCCGAGGTCTCAAAAACTGCCCCAGGCCGAGGGTCGTTTTTGAGACCGAGGGAAATATTTCTCTTTTCGGACCGACCAAAACGGTAAATTATTTATTTTTTTTAATTATCTTCGCTTGGTTCTTTTGGTCTTCATCAGTGTTTAGAGTGAATAAAAAAGGGAAGATTTTAGGTCTCTTTCACGGATGAAAAACTCGATTTCAATATTTTTGATTTCGTTTAAGTTTATCTTCAAACGTTTTTAGAATATTTTACGGCCTATAAAACACATTTAAAAAAAATTATTTCGAGCGGTCCATACGGGCTCATACGGACCGCTTGTTAGCCAATCAGAAAGCAGGATTTGGTAAAATACGGTCCGAAAAATAATAATGTATTTTATTTGTCAATATATTCACAGTTTAATAATAAACTTAAAAATGGATTAATTAATGGTGAAAAGGTCTAAAAGAAAGTATAAAGCCTATTAGAATTTAGACTTCCTTATAGTTGACTGGATTGAGAAATATAAAAGCCAAGTGCTGAATAAATATATTATTTATACCCAGCCCTTGACTCTAATTAAATAATATAACTCTTTTATAACAATATTTGTAAAATAGGTTGCGTGCGTCTTACGCATGCTGGGATTGGTCAATTACCGTGTTTATATCAGGCTAATGCAAACACAGTTGTGACGTCACAGCACATTTCTTGCCCTTATGCACCTGTCAATGTTAAGCCCGAGGGGGGAGGGTGCAGGCCAAGGGGTGGGGATTTGACTGGCTTTGCTTTCCTGACAGTGAGGATTTTGACATGATAAGACTGATCCACCGTGTGGATATTTGACATGTTTTGACCGATATGCGAGAATCTGATGATGAATGCCACTGGTCATAGAAATACGTCTTGCAGACTTCTTGTATTCTCTTTATATTTTAAATATCAAATGCTGCAAAAAGTAATATTGCCTTGCACTGTGCAGGCTGTTGTTGCAAGTCAATTCTATTGCAATGTGATACCTTTTAATAGAATTAATTTGTAATTTGACCAATTTGAATTTCCCTAGGTGCTGTCCCTGGAGCGTGGACTTTGACATTTTTTAAAGGAAAATGTCAAATCCCCACCCCTTGCCCGCCCCCTCTCCCCTCGGGCTTAACATCCACGATAACATCCCTAGAGCTATCCACGATACTACAAGTGCCATATTTCTACAAGCCGACCTGAACCTTCTTCATGACTGGAGTCAACAATGGCGACTGAAATTTAGTGAGCTCAAATGCGAATCACTTACCATCACCGGAAGAAAGACGGATTCTTGAATATAAGGTAGGTAGCCTGGCGTGTTGGTTACGTCTGACCTCAAGTGGAAGTCACAAACAAGCACCGTTGTTGGGACTACTGAAGAGGAATACAAAGTCATTTAGTGTTAATTCCAAAACGTTGCTCTACACACGTAGAAACGCGCAAGCTGTTACATACCTGCAAGCAAGTTGTTACAAGGCTGTTCAACAGGCTGTCACCGTCATGTGTTCGCACTGGTTGTCCCAGTCTGTTAACATGTCTGTAACAGGTTGTTGACAACTTGTAACAAGGCTGATGACTCCAACAGACTGATGACAAGTTGTTCCAACAACCTGTTACCGCTGTGCATGCGACAAGTTGTTAACAGGTTGATGGTAACAATGTTGTAGCAGCTTCTTGAATGAACAGCATTGTTACAACCTGTTAACAGCCTTGCTACAAGCCTGTTGCGAACACATCCTGTTGACAAGCTGTGAGATTTTTACGTGTGTTCTTGACTTTTGTTCGTCCTCATGTGGACTACGCGAGCGGAACATGGTCTGGCCAATCCATCAACCAGATGAGGCTCATCCGATCGAAGGCGTGCAAAGGCGGGCTACCTCATATTCTTAGCACACCGAGGCTTACTGTACCTTATAAGAATGATTATTGAAAACCAAACTTCTTTCGCTCTCATACTGGCATGAAATCAAGAACTTACTCTTTCTACATGGCTGTCAAAATAGAAAATACAAAATTGATCTACCCATGATACCTCTTGAATTTACCGGTTAACAATCTCAGGCACTCAAAATGAACGAAATTTTAAAATACCAAAAACTCGGACCAAACATTTCCAGAACAGTTTTTTTATAAGATTATATCCAGGGTGTGGAACAATCTTTCTGACCGAACAAAAGGAATAAACGTTTACAACAAATTTAAAAAATATTTAAAAGAAAGATACCTTGGTTTTCTTCAAAACACCTTTGATATTGATGTCGTGTCAACCTGGCACTCAGTTTGTCTAAATTGTAGTTGTGTGAGAAACCTTGATTCAACAAACTTCAGAATTTGTTAGTAGAACTGTATTTTGTATGTGTCGTTGATTGTAAGTAGTATATGTAATCTTAATGATGTGACTGTGATGACGTTTCTGATTTTATAGCTCATATTTTGTTGATTAGGGCGTCATAACCCTGTTGTTGTTGTCTCTTTCCTTGTGTATACTACACGAAAACCAAATAAATAAATAAATAAATAAATAAATAAATAAATAAATAAATAAATAAATAAATAAATAAATAAATAGACAAACATTATTATTTCATAAAAGAAATACAGTAATCTCCCAACTCACTCTCGTGTTTGCATGGTATTAAAGCTTAATAACGAAACGTCGAAACAAGTGTTAAAAATTTAAAAAGCAACTGTGATATTTCGCATTCAGTATACTACACTGTACACAGATTTAATATTAGGTGTATATACCATATAACATTTATACATTGCTCATTTATACACTTTTAGTATTTACTACTAGAAATTACTATCGCAAGTGAAATGCTGCCTCAAATGGGACAAAAAGCTTTAGTCTACTCCACAGGCAACTCTATGCAGTCTGTGGCCAAAGTGACACCCCCCTTACCCTACCTGAGATTGCACAATGCACTGATTAGTTTCCTGATATTTTACAAAATTATTGAAATAAGTCCTTTAATTTTAAGTGCAACAGACAGAGAACATTTACACGTTTATTTTTAATTATAAGATTTAAAATTATACATTACTATAAAACTTATCTCTTAATATAATTGGCAAGGGTTTTGATGGGATAAACACTACAACATGTATTGATATAATATACAAATAATAGATCATTATGCGTCTTGCTGTGGGACAGCTGTCAATGCAATTCAAAGTGTTTCGTGTTATGACAAATGTATAGCTGAAACACTATACAGCAATACACCAACCTCAGATTATTTTGCAGAATTTGTATAACTATAATAATTATATTCCAAACTGTGCATGCTAGCATTTTAGAGTTGCGCATTGTTTATAATCTCTGATTTTTATAAGTTCTTGGTAAAACTTTCAAGGCGATTTACTATAGTCATTGATGACAATCCATTACTTTCAAGATGTCTCACTCTGCATAATTATTGTGTTGCAATCCATCATTGAAACATAGTTTATTTTCTAAGAGAACATGTAATACTGTATTTACTTTCCAGGAAACATGATTATCCAGGAGTAGGACTGATTAATACTTGATTTGTGTTATAAGTGAATCATACTTTTCTTTTTTTGAGTGAAATGATAATCCATTTCTTGTCAGACTTCAATGTACAGTCATTGCATCACATGTTAGTTTATTACAGTCTACAAAAAGATACAGATGCAGTGTATCCAGATACTGTTAACTTTTTGTGATGAAATCCACATAAATCAGACGTACGGTATGGAATAGCATCTTGTAGATATACAGCAGTTCCAAAGGTCCGCAAAGACATGGTATTTTGTACACTTCAATCCCCAATGGTAGTCAACAGTTAACAGATCCATTGTGGTTAGTGAATCAATAAGTTTCTTAGTTTCCCATGAAGAAGAACAGTTTGATAATTCATTTCTTTGAGAAGTCTTTGACACTTTGTGGTTACTTGTAGCTAGCGGACATTTGCATATGACATAATAGTACTGTAGATCACGAATTATTGAAATCTATAAAAGAACAAAATTGTTTGTTAGCATGCATATGTACAGTTCACAAAGAACACAGGGAATTGGTTTAGGTTACAGTTGAGGGGTGATTAATAGTTTTTACTGCAGTATAAGAGATAAAGACTTACCATTGACCTTGCCAATCATCTTCATAATCTTATAATACAAAAAAAAAATTAAAGTAGATCTAATTTATGAGTTAAACCTGAAATGGATACACATTTCATGCACATAACAGTACATGTGGATCTAACTGAGATACACAATTGAAATCCCCTGGTATTATTCAATCTCGATGGTTTGATGAGTTAATATATGCACTACATGTAATCTGTGCCAAATGATCGAGCCTGCTTTCTTCTTCAAGCCTGAACTGTAAATTTGCTGATGACTTCAAGCTTGTCAATCTTTCATAAGTCATCGGTTCAATAACACAAGATGACAGTGTTTTTGCTCTGCTTATTGCAACAGCAGTTCTCTCAGATTTACCAATATCTATCCAAGCCTTTGGTAGAGTGAGTCCTTGGCTCTTGTGTATTGTTAGAGCCCAAGCAAGTCTAAGAGGTAATTGTTGCCTCTCATGGAAACCATTCTCTGTCTGTGATGAAACAGTGATTGGATATATTGGGACACACGATGGTTGAACATCATTGAATGAAGGACCTTTATAGTTCTCAAACTGAACAATTACAGCAACAGGTAAGGCTGGTGGCTGATGGTTGTTGTCAAAGATGAAATCAATGATTGTTCCAGTAGCCCCATTGCAGAGACCAACACTTGACCACAAATTCATGGTTAGCATGACTCTAGCACCCTTTGCTAGAAAAATCATAGGTTCTAATCCAGACATGTCATCTGAAGAGATCTTCTTAGCTATTGCAGATGAATGGCGAGCATTGATATGGGCAACTGGATGCTCAAGTTTAGTTAGTTGTTCATGGTTGTAATTTGCAACTTGTTCATTGCTGTAAAAAAGTCTGGTAGAATCGTCAAATTCAGACAAATTTGGGATGTTTGATGGCTGACGAGTCAAAAGTAATTTCCAGTCATGAACTGTAGACTCAGCTTTACGAAGTCGCAACAATAAATCTCTGAAGTTGACTTGTTCAGAACTCATACCTTGTACTCGCTGATTCACAGTGAGCTTAACAACTTTATCAAACATTCTGTAAGTTTGATAGCCTTGTTCACCATCAGCACTTGATGGTTTAGCATGATAAAGAGGCTTATCTGCTACAGGTGGTAACTGACCTGGGTCACCAATTAAAATCAGAGATTTTCCTCCAAGAACTTTGTTATGACATCCAGTTGCTTGTTTGCAACGCTTATCTATCCAGCCAAAAGCAACTTGACCAAGCATAGAATATTCGTCAATAAGAATGTAATCAACTCCATTTAAGCTTTCTTGCAGTCTACACAGACTTTGACCTGTTAGATCTTTTCTACCCCGTGAACCAATGGGTAATTTCAACAGTGAGTGTACAGTGATACCTCTAATACTATAAGCAGCTTTTCCAGTTGTTGCAGTAACTACACATTTACCTCGTAAAAGGTTACGAATAGCATTGATAAGGTAACTCTTACCAGTACCAGCAACGCCAATAATAATAAGGCATAATGGTTCTTTTTCTGATGAAATACATGTATCATCAAAATGTGACTTGACAATATTATAAGCAAGTCGTTGCATTTCACTGAAACTGTTTATATCTACAACTTCATACTGCTCATTTATGATATAATTATCTTTCTTATTTTTTATCCATGTTGGCATTTCATGAATTTGTTGTTCAGAATACTGAGCTCTGTCTTGGTGCCAGTCATGTGTTGACTGTTTGTTCAGAGTTGTGAAATGGAGTGTGAAGTTCGGATAAGATCATCCATTCCTCACGGGTATTGCCTTGTTCTTCACAAGGTTCATCTTCAGGTTCTTGTTGACTCTGAATAACAGTTTGTAGTTTGTCAAACCAGTCTGGAACATTGGTTTGTCCATAAGGTGTCTGCAAGAATTCTTGCCAATGATTAATTAAAACTTCATCAGTTGGTTCTTGGTCACCCCATGCATTGTTTTGGGTTGTTTTCCAGGGTTTATACCTTAGAAGCTGATATTTACAATAAAGACCAAAATTTGGCCCTTTAGGATTAGACGAGTATGTTGGAAATATTCTTGGAACAACATTCTCTGGTAGTTTTGTTAGCTCACTGTTAACAACTTTGTATGTTGTAGCAAACTGAACAAAGTTCATGTTCATAATGTCTTGTGAACTGTCATATTGTTGACGGTTAGCATACACATCAAGAAGTGAATTATCAGTGCAAGAATCACCATCCTCAATAGATTCATTGTCACGTACTCTACGTGAACCATTGAGACTCACTGGAATCACTTTAAAAGATGAACTGTGAAGTTTTAGTGACAACAAATGATGCATTGTTTCTTGAGCTGCATAATCTCTTTCACCAAGAGTTTTCATGACTACCTTTTTGATAGCCCTGTGAGGGTCACTATTATTGTCAACATTCTGGACAATAGAATTAAATGCCTGTTTCAGCACAGGTGACCTTGGTTCACCTTTAGCAGCATATTTAGTAAGATACTCAACACAAGCATAGTGATCAATAACAGCTTGAATGTCACAGTTAGCTCTCCATCCTTGCAGCTGGAGTTGTTGGTTGTTGTTCAACCTGGAATCATTTCTCTTAGTTACAATCTTTGCTCTATATTGCACATTATCACCTTTACTGTGAATTTCTTCAAATTCTAATTCTGTCTGGGGACAGTGATCAAATGGAAAATGAAATCTACATTTCAACTCTGATTCATTAGATTTTTTTCTAAGACAGTAGTTTGTGCTACAACGGGTGTGTCGTTGAACCATATTTAAAAGATCTACATAATCAGATTCTACTTCAAACTCAGGAATGTCATTATGACGTTTCTGACATGGATGGACTTGGGGTCTTATCCACATGTCCTCATCTGGTGGGTTTGGGTTAACAGTTGACAATAACCAATCAACATACTGACATGCTGTTTCAGCAGCTTTCTTACCAGCTTCAATATCCTGGTCAAGTTCTACTGTATCTGGACAATCATTTTCATCCTTAAACTTCTGAGCTAAGAACCCTTTCAGAGCAGTCTGAGTAAGTTGACACAATCCTGGGTCATTATTTAGTTTAGCAGTACCATGACAATGGATACTACCTCTACCTTGGTATTCATATCTGAACCAGTGCCACTTTGCACCAAGAGTATCATAAAGCCAGTGTTTAACAAAGCTTTCAAGTCTCTGTGTGAAAAACCAATCCACAATATGAGGATTATTAATGACATTTTGTCGTCTCACCTCACTGGTGGTGTGGTTATTATTTGCTCCAAACAGAGCATGTAATTCAGGCCAATGCATATCTGCTGATGAAAAAGTAAAGAACGTTGGTGCTCCAACATTAGTTATAATAGCTTTAAGTTCCTCTCTCACTTTATTCCAGTAAGCATTTGTACCAGCAATATTGCCAACATACCTGGACACTTTAGACATGAATACAGCTGAGTTGTTACTTGCAGCCATTTCACGCAGCTCATCAATAGTAAGATGAGCTTCACCTGGATTTTGTTTGAGGAATATTCCACTTTGTTGCAAAATACGCTTTCTCTGAATCATGTTGAAAGCCCAGTATGAAAATCTGGGGTGGTTAGCAAAACGATACACCCATTTACAATCAATAATCTCAGCAAATTTCAAAAGATGCTTAATTCTTTCTTGAAGAGGCACATCTCTCAAGAGACTTTGATTAGTGGGATCACCTTTCCCATCAGGGAATAATGTTGGAAATGCCATAGTGGCCAGATGTGATATCTGGTACTCATTTAATGGCTCATTTTCAACAGTGGGCCATGCCATTGGTTCATTTGCAGAAAGCTGATTTCTAACAGCTTCTACTTCTTGTTGCTGTTGTTCACCAACAGGTAAAAAACTACTCATCTCAGTTGAGTCATTATAAACTATGTCCTCAGAAGGGTTATCAGTAGGTGGGCCTAAATCAGGCATAGCACTATCATCTGAGACTATTTCATCTTCAGTCTCAACAGTCATGAGATCTGATGGAACACCATTTTCAGGTAAAGAATTTAATGCATTTTCATTAATTTCTAACTCAAAATAATATGGATTATTATGTATAAGCCACAATAATGCATTGTGTACTTCTTCTCTTCTCACAGTCACATCTTTAAAAGTGTTATTTCTACCTTTGGCCTTGACAATAATCACAGACAATTCTTTCGGATATCTTGGCAATGATGTTGCAAGTTCTTTTACATTTTGTGGCAAGTTAATACAATGCCCTGAGTAACCTCTTTGTCCACCTGGTTTAATATAAACTCTCATAATAGGGAGAGCACGAGCAATCAACATTTCCTCAACTTGAGTCAAACCTTGTAACTCATGTGGTACTGGTGACGGAATCATTGAATTTTCAAATGAGAACTTTTTAGGAGATTTTTTATCTCTAGAACATCGTAAGCACACATAATTATTGGGTGAACGTGGTTTAGATTTCAATGGCCATGCCTCTTGACAAATTGTGCATTGACTGATGAAATATTCAAGAGATTTATGAAACTTAGCAATGTTGGATTTTGCCCAACTTTGTTTGTGAATACTACCATTTTTCTTTATGTCAAATTCTTTAACATAATCCTGCTGATTAATATTATTATTGGTACTGTATTGTTCAAGTCTAGCACATTTTTTAATTTGACATTCATCTGAACACTTATTCAGTTTAGCATTTGCAAGTTGAGCTTGCTTTTCAATAGTAGTCCCCTCTGCTCGTTTTCTTTTCTGATATTTCTTAGCATTCTCCAGTCTAGTTTGCTTTTTATTTTCAGTTTCTACAGCTTGTTTGCTTTTCTGATATTTTCTAGCATTCTCCAGTCTAGTTTGTTTTTCATTTTCAGTTTCTACAGCTTGTTTGCTTTTCTGATATTTTCTAGCATTCTCCAGTCTAGTTTGTTTTTCATTTTCAGTCTCTACAGCTTGTTTACTTTTCTGATATTTCTTAGCATTCTCCAGTCTAGTTTGCTTTTTATTTTCAGTTTCTACGGCTTGTTTACTTTTCTGATATTTTCTAGCATTCTCCAGTCTAGTTTGTTTTTCATTTTCAGTTTGAACAGATTGTTTACGTTTCTGATATTTTCTAGCATTCTCCAGTCTAGTTTGTTTTTCATTTTCAGTCTCTACAGCTTGTTTACTTTTCTGATATTTTCTGGCATTCTTCAGTCTAGCTTGTTTCTCATTTTCAGTTTCTACTGAACGTTTAGTTTTCTGATATTTTCTAGCCTTCTCCAGAATTCTAGTTTGTTTCTCATTATGAGTACTTGTACTTTGCCCCAATAAAGTATTAGAGCCTTTTTGCATTATCTCAGAATTTGTTAACTGAACAGTTAACCCCTTAACTTCAAAAGGAGTTATATTGGCTCGAGGTACAGTATTCTGGAAATAAATCACCACATTACTTATACTTTCAACAGACACCAATACACATTTTCCAAATGGATGTGGTATACCATATGAATCTCTTGAGTGAGAATCAAAAATTTTAAAGTTCCCTTCAGAAGTCTTTAAAATTGCAACTGTGTTGCAATCAATAGTCAACAGGCAATGCTGATAATTTAACTGAGAATCCAAAAACAGATTATTCAGAGCATTTTCCAAAGAATAATATGGTGGATTGTTAGTTGCCATAAATAAATCCCCAGCAAATGGGTCACTATATTGCAAATAACACATTTTATTAGAAACTGCAACCATTTCTGGCACATCAGTTAAAAGCAAAAACGTTTTATTAATAGAATTACTTATACAAGTATAAAGGCTGTTTCCAGCACACAATATGTCATTCAAGCATGATGAATCCCATGCATTGATATTCGTTATTTGACTATGTATTACTGCAGTCAAAGACATGGCTACACATTGTTTACCAGCATTTTGTGTAAATTTCTTTGCATTACCTTGGCTAAAATCAGCACATATAGTTTTAGTTGGGTCAACCACATCATATACTGTGGGTCCAGGATTTTCTTCGACATCATTTGCCATTCTCAACAACAATGGAACATACACATTGCAGCATAACATTTGAGTAAACGATACTATCACTTGATTCAAGCTTTTACATGTATATTGTTCTGCCAACCTCTTTGTTGGCAAATAATATAGACCCAGATAAAATATTCGTATCAGTATTATTAATACCATAGCCGCTATTACCAGCTGAAGTAACAACATTACAACACAAATGTCACCTTCGAGTCGAGTTGAATACTCTTTGACCCTTACATTATTGTGTGCACCAATTCGGGCACGATATTGCTCAATTGTTACTCCCATTTACTGAACTTGGTTAAATAATTAATCAGTGTCTTACCTTAATACAACTGTTTTCTTTTCTTCACAACCACTGCACTGCAGCTTGGTTCAGTAAAAGTACGTTTACGTTTGTCAACAGTCAACAGGCACACACTATGCCTTCGTTTGTATGTTTTAGCGAGCACAACGACTTCGATAAGTTTGATTTCAACGAGCACAATGGCTTCGTTTATATTTTTGACGAGCACAATGGCTTCGTTTATATTTTTGACGAGCACAATGGCTTCGTTTGATTTGATATGCGTGAAACACACACGCAGATAGTGTCTGATCAGAATGTTGATCAGCGTGAACACAATGGCTCCTGTGAGAATCAATGAACCCACACCAAATATATACACCTAAAAATAGAAGAAAACAACCATGAAATCTCCTACCAAGTTTGTTGTCAGTTGTAGGAATTGATATCTTACCTCGACAAGATAATCTATCCTCACTAAAATTGAATAAGTAATAGATAAATCCCGAGAAGGAGGGATTTATGCTATATAAAGACCCGAGGACGCGAAGCGTCCGAGGGCTTTATATCGCATAAATCCCGACGTTCGAGGGATTTATCTGACTTAATTTATTATCGAGGAGGTTTTCCAACAAAGTTTGTTGTTTTTTTCTACCTTGGACAAAGATTTTCCTAGTTTTTTCCTTCATTTCTTATCTAATTAGTATTCAAGGGCTTTATGCGATATAAAGACCTCGAAAGAACAAAGAAAACCGACTCGATAATAAATTAATATCCTATAAAGACAACAAGTGCGTTCATTTATAGCCAAGAACAGCCAAAAAGTGTGAATGTGCGATTCCGACCAGCACGGCTTTGACTCGTGGCATTGCCAGTTCCAAAAATCCATCGCCGTCGGTGTTGCCGTGTCGAAACCATGCTTCAAACGTTCATGCAATTTCATCAAACAAATCCTTCTGGCGTATGTGAAAAGAAACTTCCTACGTCACAAAACGTCATAAAATGCTCAACAAATAAATAAATAAATAAATAAATAAATAAATAAATAAACTCTCAAAATCTCGATCCCGTTGACTATACATAACTCGGCAAAGAGGTCTGGACACGAGACACAGCAACCCATGTCAAGATTAGTGAGCTGCCTCGCTACGCTCGGCAGCAATAAATAGTGATACACGCCATTTCACGTGACGAAGAAGAGATTTCAGCTCTTCGCATGCCGACTGCCGACCTTCACTGGCTTCACACGAGTCTCCAGGACATTTTATAACTTTAATAGGAGTAAAACCAAAACTTCTTTTCCGCATTTTTCAATTGTGCCGAGTTTCTTTCATCTAGTGAACAACCATGCAGGTGTGCCAGCAAGGAACATTGATTTGGGTGGAGTGAAAGAACATTAATTTAAATAGTCACAGAAGACGCCATTTTGAATTTGGCGGACCTCCTAGCCTCTCGATTTCATGATACCAAAAGCAGTACTCCAGCTGGGTATTGGAATTGCATACAGTTTCAATACTAATTCTTTGTCCCACATGCGAGATGTTAAACCACTGTGGTTAAACTAAATTGCATGTTTGTCTGAGTTTATAATTTATTCTTGCATTTCCAACTGAAAACAACATGGCTCATTAGAAATCCCAAGAGATTCAATTTTGGTTTGTTTGTCTGAATTTTGGTCTATAAATAGTAACTGTGAGCCTCGCTATTGACTTGGCTCGAAGGATTTCTAATGAGCCACTTTCTTTTGTTGGAAATGCAAGAATAAATTATAAACTCAGACAAACATCTGTGCGCTTCGCTACTGGTTCAGACTGAAGTTTTCAGTCCTAGTTGTTCTAACAACTTGTTACGTACCGTTAACCTAACTACCCTGGGTGGGATAACAGGGGCACGCTAGCTAGAAATTTGACAACAAATCAACAATAAGCTTGTATCGGTTTAATAAAATTTATCACCAAGCATACCCTACCCTGCGAGCAGAGTCTTTTCCTTATTTTTTCGCTGAGAAAGAGGACGAAAAGAAGGCTCTGCTGTATTCGTGTTTGGCTTCGTCCTAGCTAAAATGTTTGAAAAGGACTTTGAGAAAGTCTACGTCCTAGCCTGCGTAGCAAGCGTTTCTACTAAACGTACGCTTGCTGCTGTGAAATGTGGGCAGCCTGCTCGCAGGCTAAGCTTCGTCCAAGATTTGGGACGAAGTATTAAACACGTTTAACCGATTCTTGTTTTATTTTCTGCTCTGATTTGAACTGGTTCGAGATTGTAACTGCCGAGCAACTGACATGCATGCGCAATGGAAACCAATCACGAATACAACAGAGCCTTCTTTTCTTCCTCTCTCTCCTCTCTCAGCGAAGAAATAAGCTGGAAAAGGAGGCTCTGCTCGCAGGATAAACGTACCATATTAATCAACATAAACTACAATCAGTGACAAAATACCTTGGGACACTTCATATTTGTAGGTTAACTTTAATATATTTTACATTTTTTCTCGTGATAGAGTTTATCCCATGGTTTATCCCTCCCTCCCCCTCCCTTTACAATGTTGACTTGGAAGTAAGGGACGCTGTGAACGTGAAAATGAGCGTTAAATAGTCACCAACATTGAACAGGAGAGGGGGGGGGCAGGGGAACATAAAACGGAGAATGTTACTTTGTTGATGTTGAAGTGTCCCAACACTTTTGTCACTGATTGTAGCTGAGATTTTTACGCGTGTAAGTCTCCTCTGGCAATGTGGCACCGTCACATCGTATATCCAGTTTGGATATACTTAACAATTAGACAACGAGCCCGAGTTGTCTAGTCTAATTGTTTTTGTATAAACCAACTACTGCCCCCCCCCCCCTACACACATACACACACAAACACTAGATCTCCTCCGGTATTGTTATGACTGTATTATTTAATTTGCTATATATAGGTCTCCTCTTGTGCCAGTTTACTCTTTTGGTGAAAATGACATTTTTAAACAAGTCAGCAATCCTCGTGGATCTCGACTCAGGGAAATTCAAACTAAAATTCAAAAGACTATTGCATTTGCACCTGTTCTATTTTATGGGCGAGGAATTTTCCAATACAGCTTTGGTTTACTTCCGCACAGAAAACCTATACACACTGTTGGTAAGTTTACTAGTTTATGATTAGTTAGCTCTTTCTAGCATGGTCAAATCAAAATAATTTCGGAGTCAAGTGTTATGTAGGACAATTTTACTCATCACAGGGAAAATCCACAGGGTCAAGGCAGGAAAAAAATAGGAAAAAATCGTGGAAAAATTCAAGTCAACGTGCATGATTTAAATTATGGTGAATATCACCACATGCAAGGGCCGAGTAAATTAAAGACCATGCGTACGAGATTGATTGGTTGAGGCTAAATATGCCACCCTCTTATAGCCTAACGTGAGAGACACGTATTCTTAACGTGTCTCTCACGTTAAGCTATAAGAGGGTGGCATGCACAATTCGTTTCCCACGTGCAGTTGCAGTAGTGAAACACTGTTGTTCATTTAACAAATTTATATAGACGTATAATTATACATATTACCATATGCATGTTTCACAATAGTTAATTATAAGAACAGACATGGTTTGGAAGCTCTATTGTCTTTCAACATGAAGTGATTGGTCGTGGTGACGAAGCACCACACCAATTTAACCAGATCGTAATTGCTATTGGTTAACTGCTTCACTATACAGAATATATAATACCGTGAAGTTGCACAAATTTCCATAAACTGGAACATAAACATAGAACAATGATGACGATATACGTTCTATTAACTGTGGTTTCACTCATCACTGTAGTTGGTGCACCTATTGAAGTGGAAAAGGTTAGTGAACCAAGCAGTGAACAGCTCGATGAACTTCATGAAACTTATGTAAAGGCATTGAATCAACTGTTTGAAGACCACAAGGAAAAATACGGCGTGCCGAAAGAAGCCAAGATGAGTTTTGTTTAACTTTTCCACGTACTGAAACTATACTTGAAATCTTATTGGAGATTGAATCAGAAATTCTATGAAGATATTTTCATAATCACACCATTTTCAAAGAAGAAAAAATAACTGGGAATCTCCAACTTATATGATGATAACGTTAATTCCATGATATCAACTGTCCTAGTTAATTAAGAACAGTAGCAATAAGCATCACTCAAAGTCCTACATGAATTATTCGTTCAGTCAGATGAATTGTAATGGAGAATACGAATGCAATGGTGCATGTACATTTTAGCAGAAGTCTGAACTTTGTTTTATTTTTTTTCTGCCCGCGTAGACCAACGACGTAACCAAAACTGAGCAGGGCAACCATGAGATTTCTTGAACTGGTTTCCCTGCTGACCACCGAGCAAATATTTCTACCCCAATAAACCAATCCCAAACAAAGTGCCTGTGAAACGAAATTGCACTTCAATTTTTTAAGATTGTATTTGGGAGAACACCTAATATAATGGAAAATTATAAATGATATTGGGCATTTCACTCGATTACATAGCATGTTCTAAGGATTTAGGGTGAAGGAAAATTCGAGTGTAGTAATGGAAAATGGCTTTTACATGCCTTTCAAATCTTATCCCGTCTTCGAGTTATTGGCTATGCAATTTGAGCAATGACGTCACACGTTCTAGGTGTGAGAGAGATAACTATAGCTACCGTTTTACATACCACGTATGAAGAAATTGCATAGTCATGCAACAACTCAAGAATGGGATACGATTTGTAAATGTAAAAACCATTTTTCTATAGGTGTTCTTCCAAATACAATCTTAAAGACTGAAGTGACATTTCGTTTCATATATAGGCACTTTAATAATTTCCCTGGGTAGGACAATTGTAGACTAACCCTTTCACTACTAGAGCCTCCAGTTGATCCTTTGATGAGTAAAGCAGTTTAAAAACTTGATCATGGCCAATAAGATATTTTGTAAATCAAAGTCATCCTCGACTCCTTCATAAATTTTATTACAAGTTCACATACAAGACAATTGAACTGTTTCTTTTAGTTTTACAACTCTCAAAATAAAAATAAAAATCTAAACTGTACTTTTGTACACAGAATCAGCTCCTATATTTACAAATTCTACTCAAATACTGTAAAATGAATAACCTATTAAACAGCCATAATAACTTCCCTACGCTAAATTATTCCGATTTGAAAAAAAAGTATAAACTAAATTATATTCTAGACTGTAGGACCAATACACCAAACCTCAAAGAAAATCTGTGCAAATAATTATTCCAGTAATTTCAATATGTTTTCTTGGATTGTGTTTTGGTGTTCTAAGAATCCATTGCAGACTCGACATTGATTAATTGTTTGAATTTGAATATTTAATTATGAAATATACGATCATGCAATGGAAAATATTCAACAGCGAACAAGCCCGTCCTAGCCTCCCATAAATCTTCTGGTAATATTTTGTTATTCTCAACAGTCCAAATTATGGTTAGTTTTGCACCAGTGAAATATATGCATTATTTGTGGTTGTTTAATTTGCTTCCTAAAAATGATCCGATCAGTGTCTTTGCGTAGCTTCCTTGGCGGCCATAATTAACGGAACAAGACTTGCCAGTGGTTTGGCATTCTTTAAGAATGGATGCTGAAACAGAAAAAGCAGGCTGGTAAGTTTCTATAGTAGGTTTCTCTTCGTCTATATATATGTCATAGGGGCTGTTCACATTAGTGACTTTGCAACCGTCAAAAGCATGTTGAATGTGAACTCGTTCTCATTCATAAAATAGAACAACCTTTTCCCATTTTACACTCGAATTTGGAACCCAAGTCAACGACATTGATTGATTGATTGATTGATTGATTGATTGATTGATTGATTGATTGATTGATTGATTGATTGATTGATTGATTGATTGATTGATTGATTGATTCAAGAGCGATCTGAATCTGAACGCTCATGCAGATGTGAATTGGGATCTATCTAAACATACAAGTCCGAGATCGAGCTAAACAAGTCTGACTGAGATCGATCTAAACGAAAAGTATAAACGCTTTCTCGAATTAAGCAAACCAGGATCGATCTTGGGTCACACAAACAAACTATCACAAATCTCTCCTTGTAACAGAGCCCCCTTTTGTATCCGGCGAGACAAAGGGATGATGCTACTGAAATTGTGTATTTTTTGTAAAGTAACGACTTTAGGCAAGAAACGTCTTGCCTAAGAGTGAGTGGCGTTGTTTCTGTTTGACAACTCTTGCTCTTTTGTGCCGGTACAAAAGCTATCCGGAATATGAATGGGGTCTAAATGAGCTAAAACGTGCTGTACGTTAGCATGCGTTGCACACGACAAACTGAAGCACCGTACAGGGAAAAGTTTGCCCGAAATCGTGATTGTCCTTTTTGAAACCGCAGGCCCAATGAAGTGGGCAAACTTTTACCTGTACGGACCTTCATGTATAGTTTTGTAAATAACTCATTTATTTTTTCCAAGGCTTTTCCTCAATTATTTTCATCTTTTAACGATCCACAAAGTCCGTTAGGAGCTACTATTATATAGTCAACCAGAAAGCATTGAAAAAAATGTACTTTGGTTTGTCCTGCTGTATACGTATATTGCCATCGCGCAATAGTCGCCAGCACAGCCGCTATTCATCGTTACCCTATTTTCTGGACGTTGGTTTACTATTGTGTCTGTTGTATGGTCATCCAAACTAGCAAACATAGGCGAGTTGCACGGTGTTGCGCGCGCATAATTTTTGCGGGCCACATGCATTAAAACTTGGCTACTACAAGACGAAATTTAAATAGAAATAATTCTTCATGCTAATATCTTCAGAAATTGTCGCATTTCTTTCATTTACCAACATTTGTAATGCATGCAACCCGCCAAAATTATGCCTGTGGCCCGCCGAAATGATGCGTACGTGCGCATGATCGTGCAACTCGTGTATAATGCAAAGTATACCTGCAGGAGCTGTCTTGCGCTGTAACGCTTTTCCACAGACATCTCTAATGAATAGCTTAGAAATTCTTTAAATACTGGAGAAAGTTTTTCAGGATGAGCCAATTCAGGTGTGCCATTAGTAGCAATTAAATATAACGCCTAAAATGAAATAAAATCAAGATGTCAATTCGCCGTTAGGTATATGTATGTTCATGCAGCAGCATTTTCTGACTATATATTACAGTGTTAAACTGCACAGGCCGTGTAAAATTACCCAGAAGTAATTTAAGTCAAGTATATGGAGCATGTCGAGTTTCAAGCGTCTAGCGGTCAGTGAGCTCTATATATAACTGGAGTGATATCTGCTGTTCATTCACCGGGCAAAGATTGAAGCCAAATATGTAGGCGCGAAGTACGTATATAGTTCCAGTCGCCTACGCCGGTCTTTTGACCAAATCAGACTTGACCAGACCGCGTAGAAGACTGGAACTATACGTACTTCAGGCCTAGATGCCGGCACGTTGTCCGCCACAAAGATAGAGCTCACTGCTAGCGGCTTACGTTTTTGTTACGCTTTTCTCAATTCTCGCGAGATCCCTCGTGTTTGGATCACAGTATCCAAAGACGGAAAACCATTAGGTTATTTCTTTAATCCATGTACCATAAATATAAAGTTAGTTTTAGTTTAGTTCAATTTAGTGTAGTTTAGTTTCATCTCCATGTTTAATAAGACTTACTCTGAGAGGATTTTCATTAAGGTATGGTGGTTCTCCTTCTACCATTTCAATCGCCATAATACCTAAACTCCATATATCCACCTAAAAGCACAGAATGGTTCAGTATCAAAAAATGAAGACCAATGCAGTCTGACAAACTTGAGAAAACTGTGCCTCGACTGTTTTCACAGGGTTGTCTCGTTGTTCTCTCCCCGGAAAATCAACGCCAAAATTTCCCCATGCATGCAGTTAATTATATATGAACTAGTTACGTCAAGGGATGAGGGCCAATAAATAGAGTCGCTTTACTGAATTTTGCTCTACTTTAAACTATGAAATTTATACAATTCATCCATTCACTCATTCATTCATTCATTGATCCATCCATTCATTTACATACCATATAGTTCAAAATATGGTCGACAAAATAATTTGTAATACATGCACTGTCAAAGGGTAAGGATTACCTTTGGTCCATACGCTTTTCTGGTGACAACTTCGGGAGCCATCCAATAAGGCGTACCAACCATAGTTGAACGTTTGCTTTGTTCAGGTGTTATCGTGGCGCAAAAGCCAAAATCAGCTGCAAGAAAACGGGAATATCATATATATGGTTGACTAAATCGTTATTAAAGACGATATAAAATTGAATGGGGAGTAAATTTCATTAAAATCCACCCAAAAACTAATGGCCCGCTTTCGAAGCTGTTACTTTCTTACCACCTTCATCGAGAGGAAATTTAAGGTGGTGTTTGTACATAGCAAAACTATGAAGTTTACTCGAAATAAGTATTGACTAACCGCATTTCGTAGAATTTCCAAAAGACTTACTTAATTTAACGTTTCCATCCATCCCAAGTAATATATTATCACTTTTTATGTCTCTGTGGATTACACCATTGCTGTGAAGAAATTCCAGTGCTTGTAAAACCTTGGAATAAGATTTCTACGTTAGTCTTTTTACTCTATGATTCATCTTCGGTTAGGGATATTACAAAGATTATAACATAAGCAGGAAAAAACGCAGGCGTGCATAGGTAGACATACAGTAGACATGAACATAAACATGGGCATTGGACATCGATATAGACATTATAAGACGTCGTATATGAATATGGACACGGGCATGGAGATGAACATGGATACGATACATGGATGGACATGGACAGAGACACGTGCAGTCATGTACCGCAACAGGCTTTATGCATGTGTGCTTGTTAAAGCATGATAGCATTTAAATAACTCTTACTTCTCTACAGACAGCTGCAATTTGGCCTTCGTCCATACACGTTTCTGTCACAACATCCGTTAACGAACCACCAGCCAAATAGTCCATTACAACCTAAAAATATATATTTACGAAGAGTTTTATATTTTATATAGACGTAAAAACACACAGCATACATCGTTGGCGCGGTTTGGTATTAAACAAGCTAGAAAAAACGTGAAGACTACAAACAAGTTCAACAAAAAGCATTTATATAATATAACTATTGGTCGATTCTTTTCTTTATAGATTTTAATGTTTTTGTGTCTTTTGCAAATCTTTCTCAAGACGATTTATATATGTCTTCAAATCCACGCGGATCTCGCTCCCATATCTACAGTCAAACCCCTATTTAAACGAACACCTCTGGGATGTCCGCTTAAGAAAGGTATCCGCTTAAGGTGGCTCCCTATAGTTTAAATAAATGCGCGCTATTTCATACGCTCGTTATCTAATGTTATTCGTAAGTTTAAAACATTTGTTAGATAAATACTAAGTAGACCTTACTATAGCAGAACTATCGCAGATATAAAATATTTATTAAAAAGTTCAATTATTTGCTGTTACCATAGTAATAATGACGTTGGAATTTTGGTATATTTTCAAATATTGCATAATTGAAGCGGCATCTCTTCCGTTTGCTTCGGTGAATTTTCTTGAAAATTGCTGAGATGATAGATATTGCTGGAGAGAATATCCATGCAAAAAATGAAGGTTGTAGGGACAGATTTTTCGCTATAAAAATTATCGATTTAAAAAAGTTCTGTCTTATGAAATTTTTTTTAAAATTATATATATTTTAGAACTTTTTATAAACTACTGATCTACAAAACTTTACCAAAATTCACCGAAGAAAACGTCTACAAGTCTAACATCCATGTCGACGCGGTCATAGAATTTCGAAACGACAAGATCGCTGTTTACGCATGCGTAGCGATACTATTTCTAGTCACCAGTCCCCTATTGAAATTACCGTAGGGAGCCACCTTAAAAGGATTTATAACTAGTACTCATGTAGTGTTATAATAATGGTCAGGTCCACAGAAATGCAAGTGTCCGCGTAAGAGGGGTGCCCGTTTAAGGGGGGTTCAACTGTACTGCATATACGCACTGTCACTAATCAGTACAGATTTCATTAAAGAAGGTGTGGTTCATACCCATAGTTCTTCTATCACAAGATAACTGTCCACATAATTAACAATATTTGCATGTTTGTTTTCTCTCATAACAAGGATTTCATTGATGATAAGTTCCTATAATTAAAAAAAATTACCAACAAAAACATACATTAGGTATAAGAATCACCCAAAACAAAATAAATACAACATTTTTCACACAGCTTCTAAAAATAGGTACGCAATGCGTGTATAGCCTGTATACAGCCGCTCTCCCGTGAGAAGAAAATTTTGGGGAGAGAGCGTCTGTGAGTTCGAGGCGATAATCGTGTTCCACGTCACGTGGATATTCCACGGATTCGTGGAACCATATCTGATTGGCCCTTACACAGTCTTATTGTATTACACAAGTTTTAATTGGCTGCTGATAGCATAAATTATAATTTGGTTGAACGAAGATTCAACGAACATACGAGTGAAGTAAACAACTGCGTATCTCGTTCGATTCTTCAAATTATCTTCTGATTACACGTAATTTATGGCAGCCGCTGATACTGAAACCAAGCAACTTCAAATATTACAGATTCGGATTGATTGTATAACTGAAATAGTATTTCCAACGGACAATCTATCCTCGGTAAGACTACGATTTAAAAATACCTAATTTTCGACATTTATAGGAGTTGGTTGTTATTATTAATCATGGCACATCTGAATTGACAATTGTGATACTGGAATTAAAACATACAACGACATTTATGAATATGATACAGTCAGTCAATCGGACAGTGTGGACAAAACGCTATGTTTTTGAAGCCACACACATGAAATTGTACTTGACCGTGGTTGTGAAGTCTGACCTTTGGTTTATATAGTAAATACGCTGTTCAAAGACTCTCGTTCTCGCACACACGTCTTTTTGATCAAATACAGTTTTTAATTTGTTAGTTTATTCACGACATATAATAAAGAAACTTTGAAAGTATTATGAAGTTATTCAATAATTATTATAATTTACTTAAAATCCACGTGACCTGGAACACGATTGTCGCCTCGAACTCACAGACGCTCTCTCCCCAAAATTTTCTTCTCACGGGAGAGCGGCTGTACACAGGCTATGCGTGTACTGCTATTTTGAACATGGCAGGATGGCACATACTATACATACATCTTTACTGGCTGTTTCCAAAACATAAGATAGCATATTATATTAGCATTATAAACATTCCCCTAAGTTTACATGAAGTAAACTTGTAAAATTCAGATTCTTGTACAAAGCCCAGATAGCTTATCTGGTGGATAAATCCTAGCTAAACTCTAGTGGTGCTTTGAACAACCCAATTTAACTTTTATCCACTAAACAATGCTATCAGATACATAACTATTCAGTGGATAAAATTTTGTATTAGGTTGTTCAAAGCATGATTAGTGCTGTTCTTTAGCTAGAACTTATCAACTAGATAAGCTATCTTGGCTTTGTACAACTCACCCCAGATCATATACATGTAGATTATGTTTGTGGAAACACCACGTAAAATATTTATTTGCTAAGCTTTCAGCCTGTTGACTCAGGCCGAAAGCTTAGCAAATAAACATTTTTCATGGTGTTTCCACAAAATTAATCTATATTACATTATCGCCATGAACATTTTCAAAGAATTAATCACCGCAGATAATCAATATTGTGTTCCAAAACAACATTTTACCTGCCATAAATATGCTGTCAGTGGCATTCAATGTAATGCACATGTATCACTAATATTTTGTGATTCTGCTAGTATTTTAAATAAGACAGTACAACAATACTCAATTCATTTCAAGGCTTTCACTATATTCAAGGCTTTAAGTTTCCCAACAGTTCACAATAGCTTTACAACAATTTATCAAAATATACAATTGGTGGCACTTGGACACTAGATTATAGAATGTTTTAGTACTTTCGCAAGAGTCAGACTTCTGGTGTATCTACTATTCTGTGGTCAGACCACTGTAGCAGCTCTAGTGTGCACAAACTTTGGTTTCTTAATTTCATTATACAAGATATTGAACAACACCTAAAACAAGTAAACAAAACACCAAGTCAAGGTTTGGTAATGTCTATGTAACAGCCAACATATTTTGTTTAAACTAAACTAAACTAAATTAATTAACCTTACTTATACTGGATAACTCTATAGTTATATCTAAACTGTTCTCCTCAGAGGTCCAGTAAGGGCCCACCCTCATTGGTCCAGTGTTACCCAGATGTGGTGTTTGGTAGAGTCAAACTGGAAGCACTCTACTCACATGCAGCCAAGGTGAATTATTTTAATCAGATAACTGCACCGTGCAATCAGATAATGGGCTACCAACACCCCATAGCATAAAGCATAAATTTCTTATACAATCTATATAGTGTAAATACAGGGCACTGTGATTTTTACTTCTCAAACTCATTAATAATTCATAAACCAAACACACAGGAAAATCATAAGCAAGACAAAGGTTTGATATGTGATTAATAAGCCAACTTTTACATCAAACTTATCTTAAAATACTGAAAATACTGATTCATCTGACAACTGATTCATTTCCTGATTTGTTTGATCATGAAACACTTTAAAGTTGTGTTTGATCTAATATCAAAACACCTACAATCTTGCTCGAAATTGGTTAAAACACATTTCTCACTCTTAGTGTATGCACTGGTGTATGATATATATACATAAGTTACTGACCAGTGAGCACAACACACAATTCATGATCAACCAAAATTAAACTTAAACTCATAAAGCGATTTTATCATTACACATCATTTATATCAAAGACTTTGGCGTATATTGATAATTTCTTCGATAAAAGAAGGTTGAAGGCCCAACTTCTAGCGAACTTTATAAGCTGAATATTTCTAGTACTGCTATATGAAGTACGAAGTACGAGGTTGGCTTTGTTTCCCATCAAGTATTCATAGATTTTGTATATAGTATATAAGATAAACAACGTCACAGTTTTCAAACTATTTCTTACCTTGTATAAGCTGATCAATGACAGAAACCGTTCCAAGAAGAAAAGATTTGCAAAGTAATAATTAACACTTTTCAAAAATCCAAACTGTCATCGAGAGAGCAACCAAAATGCATAAGAGTATCCCTCACGAAAGCAACTCGAGTACTTCTCGAATACCTGTCGATCAATGGCGATCTTCTCGACTATATGGCGATCGTGCCGAATATCTAGCGATAGCTGTCGAGTATGACGTGAGGTCCAAGACAAGCAAGATTTAGCCGACATTATGGCTACCGCTGACAAGTCAGCGGTAGTAACAAAAAGCAGTGCAAAGAAAACAAATCGGACCCTTGCTTTTCCCTCGAGTACTAGTCAACTGCATTCGTTACAAACAAAGATGTACTTGAGCTATAAGTTCTACACTTAAGAATAAATTCAATTCAACTAAATTACAAAACAACGGTAACTCCAAAGATGGTAAACATTTTATTAATGATTCGAAAAGTTTACCATCTTCGGAGTTACCGTTGTTTTGTATTTTATCAAAATAGTCAGCGATTCCCGTAATTTTTAACCAGTAACATCTCCAACATTACCTTTTTCGGTTGTTGTGATAAATTCATTTGTTTAATAGCAACCTGAATAATAAAAATGATATTTCATTATAGCCTTCTATGTAACATATACGTTTATTATACAACTGCATTAAAAACTATCCAAATAACGCTAAAAATGAGTGCAAATATACAGCGCTATTGGGATAGTTAGTGGCATTGTTTATTTGGATTGTTAGCCAATCAAATTTATTACACGGAACTAGTTCATGTATGCTTATTATTTTGTCCTGGTGCAAGTCACGCTAGTTCTCTGGCCTTTTTAGAGTTTTCTTTTTCCATACTCGTAAAAATATTTATATCTTATTAGATGTTTTGGTGTGTAGTATCGTTGTATATTTTTACGAGTTGTGCCGTATTTTGACGAGCCCGCAGGGCGAGTCAAAATACAAACAACGAGTAAAAATATACAGCGATACTACACACCAAAACATCTTATAAGAGATTTATTATACAACTGCTCTAATCAACAAATTCTTATGGAAAAAGAAAACTCTAAAAAGGCCAGAGAACTGAGAGAAGTAGCGTGACTTGAACCAGGACAAAACCAGGACAAAATAATAAGCATACATGAAGTAGTTCCCGAGTGATAAATTTGATTGGTTAACAAAATCTGTCAAACCGGTTTTTTCCGGTTTTCTACTATCCAAATAACTAACTATCCAAATATCGCTGTATATTTGTACTCATTTTCAGCGTTATTTGGACAGTTTTTAACGCAGTTGTATAATAAACAGCAATACTACACACCAAAACATCTAATAAGATATATGTATTATTGACGGACGTTAGCGACTATGGTTTTCTTACTTAATTTATTATGTGATTTATTCATATTCCAAATTTCTATGCATACAATCTCCGATACACCAAATCGTAGTTTCATTTAGGCCCACATGCAAATTAGTTTCCTATTCAATTTGGGCCCCTATGCAAATTACATCGTGTCTATTAAAGCATAATAGGAAGATAACATCGGCTGGGACTGTTTTTTCAAGTTTTGAGTTCATTATTTTTAGACGCTACGTTTAGGATTATTGTCAAGGATAATCCATAAGCAAAGTTTATCCTTATAGAATACCTAAACATCAAAAAGTTTCTGAAATCAGAAATGTCATGTTTTTACTACGGCTGCTTCAGCCTCATGTTATACAGGTATATGAACTACGTTTTATCCCGACTCAGATTGTATGCGCAGTCGAAACTCCGATTTCGTCTGTAATACGTAATACGAACACGTCGAAATGAACAAATTACCACAGCTTTAAGAGCGAAATCAATGTACAAGGAACGTTGAATGCAATACCAAACAACTCCTCTTAGGCCAGTTTCAAACGTCGAACTTTACATGAACCAAACTCAATGCAAATGACGTAGCATAATGTTTAAGCTCAATGCAAATGACGTGGCATAATGTTTAACCAAACAACTCCTCTTAGGCCAGTTTCAAACGTCGAACTTTACATGAACCGAACTCAATGCAAATGACGTAGCATAATGTTTAAGCTAATTACTCGGGCTATCTGTGGTACCCGGGTGTAGCTTTCGGGGGCATTCCTGTATTATTTTTCGGGTCGACAAATTGCAATTATTGCATCATCCCGATAGACTTTGCGAAACCAAGCGGGCGTCTTCTTTGCAATGAGTTAGGTTCATGTAAAGTTCGACACTTGAACCTGGCCTTACGATCCTTCAACAACAAAGACCAGAAAACTTGAACGTTATTTATATATACTTCATTTTAATTCTAACGCTACTAATTAAAATTATCTTTTTATATTTACCTCGTGCCCAGTAGCCACATCTATGGCAGTAAATACTGTACCAGACGCCCTAAAAACAATAAAATGTTCTTGTTGTAGCACAATCACGTAGTCAAACTATGTTCTACAGCTGTTAAAACACACATTTGTATAACTTGGTATTTTAATCCAAAAATCAAACATGCAAGTTACAACATCCTCTTACCGCAACTAACCAATCTTATTTGTGACGAAAACCTATCAAGCAGAACGTCGGTCAAACCTTGTGGGATGCTCTGTTGTGTGCGCAGCGTGTCGCTATATAATCGACCGAAGGCACTGGCAAAGAACGCCTGCTATTTAGTAAAATCCGTGACAATCAGCGTTTTGCGCTGGAGACAATAAGTACAGGAAAAATTAGATGCCACCGAATTTTTAACATATTTCTGTCAACAAATAGTTAAAATTTGCGGTCAAAGCATAGGCAGTCAGTGAACATGTGGGTGGTTAACATATGGTTGGTCACAAAAACAGGTATTCAAAATTTAAGTACTATATTTACAATATATGAGCGGCCGTGTTGTATCGAATATACAAACTCGAGCTGAAGGCGAGAGGTTGTATGTCCGATACAACACAGGCTCAGATCCCTGCCGTTTGGTTCTCGGTGCACCACCGAGAACCCAACGGCTGTAATCTGAGCCTAGATACAACACGGACGCGAATATTGTAAAGTGCTTGTGATACGAATGGATGTAAACGTTCGTATTCGTCAATGATCTTCAAGATAAGAAGAAGCGATAATGTTCAAGATAGATTGATTTTTGGTGAGAAAATCGAACGAAAAGTTTATGTAAATAAATCAGCAGAGTTTTGTATCAGTTATACAACTACTGATTAAACATTCATTTCTTTTGTGTTTTCTTCATGAATTAATGATATTACATTATTAAGTGACAAGAAATGAAGTCAAAATTTTACATGTGTCAACATGTAAACATTATATTACAGATATATCAAATAATTACTTTTTGAAAACAAACCCTTCTTACCCCTGTCCAATCTTAACAAATTTGGTATACTTCTTTTTAGGATCCCTTACAGTAACAATTGTTCCTACAAAAAAAGGGGGCTTATAGATTATTCTTGGTTTTCATCTGACGTCACGGCGGCCATATTGGTGCACCGAAATAATGAAATGGCGGCCATATTGGTGCACCGTCATCGTACTGTATGCTTCACTGCACCACGTAAACAATGTTATTCCGTTACGATAACAATGACGTTATAGCAATGCTGAACAATATGACACGTGAACGATATGACCTACATCGCTCGTAGTAGCAGTTATTGCTGCACTATTTTACAGGTAACAACGTTTTCACAGCTTGGACGATTTTCTTAAGAAATAAACTTATAATTTAAGACACATGTAAGAAAAGTACAGAAAATATGTCGTGCCCGTTCTGACTGGTCATAATAATAATAATAATAATAATAATAATAATAATAATAATAATAATAATAATAATAATAATAATAATAATAATGATAATGATGATAATGATAATGATAATGATGACAATGATAATGATAATAATAATAATAATAATAATGATGATAATGATAATGATAATAATAATGATAATAATAATAATAATAATAATAATAATAATAATAATAATAATAATGATAATGATAATAATAATGATAATGATGATGATAATAATAATAATAATTATAATGATAGTGATAATGATAATGATAATGATAATAATAATGATAATGATAATGATAATAATAATTATAATAATAATAATAATAATAAATAATTTCAATTACTTAAGCGAGAAAGGATTTCTTCGTCTGTCATTTTCTTCTTCTTTGTTTTCGCTTGGGCGGTTTTATCATTTTGTCCTAAATCAATGTAGAAATTGTAAAAAAGTAAATTTAAAGTTAATGAACTAATAACAGTAACAGTAACACGCAGAAGGCGATAACTTGCTTTTGTTTCCAATAACTACATTAAGCCAATCGAACTTTCCACAATTGTGCCTTTTAATGTGTAAGGTTACTCAATGACAGATGAAGTTCGCATTTTAACCTAAAGGTGAAAGTAAGATTCTCGGCCGACTCTACCACATTAATCACCTTTTTACTATGTTTAACAAGAGAGCCACTGGTAGGCCTATGCAGGATTCCCATGGTGGTGATCTAAATCGAATACCCCACCGTTCAAGTGGGTTGAATCGTAACTTAGATAAATATACATAGACTGCCAAATCAGTAATTCTACAGCTCAATGTTGATTTCAAGTCTATAGTAATGTTTAGGAAGCCAACATAAATCGAGTGTTTATTTTGCAGGCTGCATTAATTTATGCGATCTACACGTACATGAATTATTTATAAGAAAACAAACCAGACACTATCCAAAAGAGCGGTGTCCTGTTTGATGTCAAAAATGTCGCTTTTAAAACATCACATCATGTCATTGATTCCGAACGAACGAACGAACCCACAGGCAGAAAATAAAGTGTTGCTAAGCGGGCGTTTACCCGAACTCAGGCTGGACTGACTTTAGGTCGGTTGTAGTATTTTTACTATAAGTCGTTTTCATGATTGAGTCCCGCCCGAGATTCAGTTCACGCCGGCCTAATCTCAGGTCGCCTGCTAGACCGAACTGAAATTTTGAGGCCTAACTCCAGGCCAGCTTTCCATGTAAACAGAATCCATAAGTCTAATTCGAACCGACACGGCCTACGAAAAAACCCCTGTCTTTTTAACTGACGTAATAGAAACCAAGGTCATATAATTTCAAAACCGGCCTCATGTAATTAACAAAACCGAAAATGCAAAATTCAGTCCAGCCTGAGTTTGGGCCAGCCTCATGTAAACACCTCCTAACTCGCAACTCGTCAGGGCACCGCGATTGGTAGGTAGCAAACTCGTCAGGTTACAAACGACACGCGCGGGAAGGATTGAGTGATTCCATGTAGATCACCGTATATGTAATTCATTGTTTAGAAGTAACAGTGCCAGTAACAGCAAATTTTAAGATTGACACGTAAATGAACCAACAAGTGGCAGACGTGAGGACCACAATTTCTGATAAGGGAAAATACCACATTAATTATTCTTTACAGTGCGCTAAATCAGTTTGCTCGGGCTTTCATTAGCTTAGCAAAGAACAATAGACGTAAGATCACGTTACAGTTAAAGTTATAACCCTGTTACATAAGTATAACTAAAATTTTAAAAAAACTAATGACGTTGTCGGATCACAATCAATGCATGGGTTCAAATATAAGCCGATATTACATTCTTCCCAGAATGCTTTGCACTCTGCTGCCAAATACGTAATGAGGTACAAGCTTATACTGTACGTCATTATACATTTCATGGCATGCATAAGGAAAAGCAGTCTAGGAAGAGTGTAATAATGGCCCACATCTTAATACATTACGTGATAGCTTGGCCATTGTTAGCTTAAAATATATTTTTATATCTGAAGAATAAGCCAGTTACGTAATCTTGCCTGCGCATCAAAAAACGTTGGCTTGCAAATGGCAGTAACAGAACTAGCACAACTTTTCTTTAGAAAACAGTTTTATTAAATGAGTTCTCAGTTCTCAAGAGAAAAAAGGAAGAACGACGATGACAACAAGAACGACCAACACAATTCAAAAGACGAAGTACAAAATAAAGTATTTATCAAATATGCATAACCCATGGGGTCCGCGGATTTAGCACCAATATAAGACTTACTGTTCATACACAAAATATGCCATGCACTTATACTATTATTACCTTCTTTTTCATCCGTTTTACCAGATGGTTTCACAGGTTCGTTTGGAATATACTGACATTACAAAAAACAAGAAAAAACAAACAAACAAATTAACTTCTTTAAAAAAAACAGTACTTAAAGTTCCAGTTGTTTTTGCTGCACAAGTTATTTGTGGTGCATGTAAGTAGTTAAACCCAGAAAACTCTGAGTTCATAAAACGTAAGGTTTCGCTCGTTCCCAGGTACAAATAAAAATACCTCGGCATGATAAAGAACCTCGGTCTGCAATCTGAGTTGTAGTGGCTCAATGGGTTGTAGGTTCAAGTCCCGTCTGGAACAACAGATTGCACAGCAAAAACCGAAACTTTAACAACTTCAAGCTATACTATATACAGTAACGTAGAAAAATAGTACTTGTTAAACCCGCTATAACATACAGAGTTAGCCAACGACCGCCGAACTCAAGTGCAATTGTTCATGTATCATTTTCTACATGCTTTCACATCTTTCCAGTCTCATCAATACTTCATATCATTATTTACATCAAAATTCATTCTCCTGTTTTTGATAGGCCCACGTCACCCGGGTGTCCATATTTTGTAATGCTCGAAACAAAAGAGTATCAGACAAATGACGTCAATCGTTCAATAAAGAAAAAAAATTGGACAATTGACGTCGCCGCCGAAAGCCGCGAGAACCGCTTCAAACGATAACGTCGAAATGATAAAATGCTGAATGAATAATTAAAACAAAGATATTTATTCTAGTTCGGATATCCGAAAATTGAGGGTAAATGTTCTTTTAATTATTTCACACTTCCGAGTTCCCAAATATTACTCGAAACCACAACCTACACAGATTACCAGTGAGACGCTCTAACCATAAGCTACTGCAACTAAAATGCTTTTAACGAAGGTTAATTATCGTGTAGGAAATTTTATTATATAAAATAGAGTGTTTTATTGATGTTTCCGCCACTAATAAAAACGATAATCTCACATGTGTGATTATTTATGATAATCTCACATGTGTCGACGTATTAGAGTTTACTGCTCTATATAGCCTATATTTGTGAGGAAATATGACTATTTTTTTCTATAATAAACAGAACAATACAAGAATGCTTGCAAATTTGACATTTATTTCTTGTGTATTATTCTCTCTATATACTGTTGTGTGTGTGAATATATATATAATAGAAACAAAAAATTGTGGTAACACCACGTTTATTATTTATTGCTTAGCTTTCAACCTGTTGACTGACGAAGGCCCGAGTCAACAAGTCGAAAGTTAAGCAATCAATAATAAACGTGCTGGTTTTACCACAAATTCTCGCTTCCATTACAATTTGTCACCATGCAGAGAATTAACGACGTTAACTACTTAATAACCGAGAGTGAGGTCTTTATGGTAAACGGGGTTGCTGTATTGACCGAGCGATAGCGAGGTTAATACGTTCAAGACCGAGGTTTAATATTTTACCGTAAAGACCGAACGGTCGAGGTTATTAAGTAGTTTATTGTATGGAACTTTTTATTTCAAAATCAATCTTGTGTTTCTTGGTCTTCGCTTCCTTTATCTTCGTCAAAACACCGAACTAGCGTTATTTTCTGCTATTTCTTTCTCGTCTGGATACTAGAAATTACTTTTATAATGTTCATCGTCGTTTATTTCATTTATTTTCGTCGTTCTTCGGCTATAAAAATTTCTCATTAGGATCTTTTGATTGTTTCCATTCGTAGGGCATTATTAACAATTTCCATAATGCCCGCGGGCATTACGGAGAAATCTCGCCACGTCCGCAACCAATCACAGCGCGTGATTTTACTGGAAGTAATCCGTGCCATATAATAATATATGTTTATAATCCATGTCGTTAATTAGACATTACTGTATTTGATCAATGTGAACAATCATGTACAAAAGAATCCAGTCCTTTAATTTACGCTACCTTAGATTTTGTTATTTCAGGTCGAGACGGGACAGCTGGAGGTTTTTCAGGTTCACTACTTGGAGCAACTACGTGATTACCACTTTTACCCATTTTATTATCCTAAAATATAATGTCAAACAAATATTTTACTATACCTGTAAGACAAGCAAGACAACATTAGATGAACTATTCACAAACACATTGTCCAAATCAGTGTTTGTCCAAATTTGTCCAAGTCAGTCAGTCAGTCAGTCAGTCAGTCAGTCAGTCAGTCAGTCAGTCAGTCAGTCAGTCAGTCAGTCAGTCAGTCAGTCAGTCAGTCAGTCAGTCAGTCAGTCAGTCAGTCAGTCAGTCAGTCAGTCAGTCAGTCAGTCAGTCAGTCAGTCAGTCAGTCAGTCAGTCAGTCAGTCAGTCAGTCAGTCAGTCAGTCAGTCAGTCAGTCAGTCAGTCAGTCAGTCAGTCAGTCAGTCAGTCAGTCAGTCAGTCAGTTAGAACATTTATTTAGTTACTATTATTTAATTTCAGGAGATACCAACGTTAAGTGGTGACCCCATCTTTCTACAATTATATTTATATATGCCCACGTTAAGTGGTGGTGACCCCATATTTTTATAGTTACTATTATTTAATGTCGGGGAGATACATGTACCCACACTAAGTGGTGAACGTATTTAGTATCGGGGAGATACCCATATTGAGTGATGAGCCAATTGTTCTATAATTAAGGTTTCGGGGAGATACCCACTCGTCTTATTTTATTTTATTCTCTGAGAGATATCAACAACAGTTGTGATAACCTCAGTTTATGATAAAGAACTTGACTGGATTACACCTTAAACCAGAGTAACAATATACACCATGTCTTATCCATTACCTGGTTGCTCACAAAAACTGTTTACTAACGTACAGTACATAAACATATTGATTACTCTAGTTCATGAAGCATGTTACCTATTTCCGTTATTTGTTTATTTCAACTTACATCTTTAGCGTTTGGTGGACTGCCTGGTTGAGCATAATTGTTTGTAGATGTAGGAGGGTACGCTTGATCTACACATGATAAAGAAAAAAATCCACAGAATATTAAGAGAAAAATCTAGGTAAGATCCCATTGTCCATATCTCAGCATTTCCCTCGCTTTTACAACCTTAGTAAGCAGACAATTTTTTTAGGCGCACATTCGAAATTTTTTTGGGTAGGTGCTTTCGTTCTGGGACAGACGTTTTCGATCAGTACAGTATCCACCTATGCACCTTCCAAAATCGAGATCTATCTAGGGGTGTCTGGGGGTATGCCACTGACCCCCCACCAGAAAAGTTTGAAATTTGGATGCCCCTGAAACTCCATTTCCAGCACTCTCAGGCGGATATTTCCGTCACAAATACTCGGTAAATTGATGTTATTTTACGCTTGTTTTCCATAAAAAAACATGACGTTTTCAGACATCTTTACCGAGTTTAAGCTCGAGAAATCCGATATTACTTAAGAAAGCAAAACCTGTGTAAGTTGATATTTTACCCGCGTTTGAATCAAAGTGGACGACCTCTCAAACTCATCTCCTCAAAACCATCACACCGGACGGTCAAAGCCAAAAAGGTAGATTCTCCCCCGCCCCCCCCCCCCCCCCCACCCCCCCACCCTAAAGCTACAGGCCTAAAGTTTAACACCACTTATGTACTTATGTATGTACATGCTTTCTATATTAAATTTAAACATTTAAGAATCATGAATTTAAACACATTTATAAAAGGTTTCATTCATTGTATGTACACTTTTTTTATACTTATAATTTTAAGTATTTAGTTTTATCTGACCTCTGTTATTTGTGCTAACTGTACTTTATTACCACTTTACCTTTGACAGTACTCATGACAGCGTCAAGTGAGCCTGTACGTGGCCGACAATATGGATGTGTCATCTGCTTAGCTGGTGTTGGTGTTTTACAATTTCTAGAGTTATTCCGTACCACATCTGGCAGGGAGGAACTGGGAGCTAAGGAATGTTTACCATTTAAAGCTTTACGGCTGTCAAAACCATTTAAGTTAGAGCCCTGGTTTTTATTTTCTGACTTAATAAATTTAAGCCTTGACTTGAATGAATGTGATTTAGATATGCGACATTTCAAAGATTGGCTAGCCTTGCCAGAGGCTGCATCAAGAACTGGAGAAACATGCCCAGAACTAGAAGAGGCAGAAGATGACGAAGAGGAAGAGCAAGAGGAATCTAAAAAAGATGCACGGTATAGCTATTTGTCAGTTTTAAAATTTTCTGGTATGTACAGTTTAATATTTTATTACTTTATTTATACACGAATGTATATACAAATATTAAACTTTTACTTTAAATTTAATTATTTTAAATTAAAACACAATGTACATAGGCAGCATCATTTTAGAGAGTTGAATAGTTAAATTTAAAATATTAATCTGGTAAAAAATAAAATACTAAAAATAGCATGCCATTTGCAATGCCTTGATAAAAGATACATTTATGCAATAAAAGGCATAGTTACTCTCAAAGAACCGTTTTTCACTGAAAATAAAAATGTTTCTGGTTTTGCATGCTTGCATTTGCATATACATAGCCGTCCCACTTGCGTCTGTCAGTTGCAAAGTCTTGAAAACGGCTGTGCGCGGATTGCCGTCGAACGTGTTCTACTCCGCACAACGCGAGTGTTCGCCAAAGTATAGACGCATCAAATGAAATCGAAATGCCCAATTCGAAAGGAAAGATGCGAAAATCGAAATCTCTTTTAGCTTCTCTATTTTTACGTGGTGATCATTTGTCGTTTCAGATCATGAAGCCGTTGGTATAGAAATACAGAAAAACACACCACACACACCTGGAGTCACAGCGCGAATTTCTGGTTTCTTGCGTCTCCAACGACGTGGAGAAAAATATTTTCGCAGTTTTCGTTTTGAATTTTAGCGTTTCGATTCGATGCCCTTATACTGTGGCAAACGCTCACTTTGTAGGGAATAGAACGCGTTCAACGGCGATACGCGCAGCCGTTTTAAAGCTTAATTAGTGATCAACAGACAAACGCAAATGCTACGGCTATTATTAGTATAGATATTTTACATTTTACTCTATTATAAAGACTACAGTATTCGGTTCCGTCAGTTTTTATAAAATACATGTACATCTTATGCAGCTTGTTTTATACTCATTTACCGTATTGTACGAGTCATGAATGCAACCGTTGATAACTTGATATTTAATGACGTAAATTTCAAAATGTTTTCCGAGAACAAGGTCCAGGACATTCCTGGAGTAAAGTAGAGCTCATGCTTTTCACCCTCGGCTATAGGTGTGAACACATGGCAAAAAATCTACTGACAACCCTGGAAATCTGCAGGTAAAAAGAACTTAAACTTTGGCCTCATTGTTCATATTACGCATTTTGCCTTGTTAATTGTTCTGTCATTAGTTTTAACGTTGAAAGCATCAAAAGATTTTTGCAATTACTATTTTCAGAATTTTATTAGCTTGCCATATACTTAATAGCAATACTAACAACACTTAGTCTAGAATTTTTTCTACATCAGAAGGAAAGCCATTCAGTTGGTTTATCAATTAGAGAACTAACAAACATTGCAAAAGCTACTGTGACAAAAAAGTAACAATAATGTAAAAGCTCTACAGAATGTAATGACAAGCTTAAAGAAATGGTGCATGTGTCTGAAAAGACCTTCATGGTCAACACTCACTCAGATTGTCATGGATTACAGTCAAACCGGGTGTTCTCTTGCATGCTACTTTGCAATATTGCGCCGCAATGTTACAATGTTGATTGTCAATTTGGCTTGCGCAACTTGCAAACGTCTTATGAAGATCCCTCAGCAGATTCCTATAAAGGCTCGTCATTCTTTTGTGTAAATATACAAATTTATGTTTAAAATATTACTGTTGGTGGGTAGATAGTATTTTCAGCCATGCAATGGTAGTCTAAGTAAAGAAATGTTGAATTTCGGAAATAAATATTCCCGAAACGTTTGCAAATTGATAACAGCAACTTGTCAATCAACATTGCAATGTTGCATGGGAATATTGCAATGTAGCTCACAAGAGAACACCCGGTTTGACTGTAAATTACTATAGAAAGTTCTCCGTCTTTCAATAGTTTTATACCTTGCATAAAAAAGTGTATAATTATTAGATCCTTGTGGAACAATAATTTAAATAGCAATAAAACTACATTTTATTAAGAAAAGCATGTTATTGAACATCATAGTTCAACAGATATACTCTAGTGCTTTTGCTGGAAAAACACATACACATTACTTACTATATGGTTTGGAGACGGTCATAAACTTTTCTGGTTCAGTCCCTTTGCTTGAACTATCATAAAATTTCAAAACATCTAAAACTGCCTATTAACAAAAGAGAGAAAAGTTCAGAATTATTTTGCCATCATGTCAAAAAAATTTACTCAACACCCCAAATAAGACCTACATGCATTCCTACATGCACTCATAGATGTACTGTACATGGATCTCACGCCACAGATGATGTCATCATCTTTGGCTTTCATTAGCATATTTATTAACGAAGTGCATTTCTTGCATTTAATGTAACCTAGTGAATTATCTACAGCAGCATTTATTTTTTCAACCCAAAGTACTTATTCTCAAGATTATTCAATTTCAATCAACCAACTCCTTTCATAATTTTAATAAAAGATTTATTCAAATGGAGTACTTGTATTTCGATATTTTATAGGCTCAATTTCCAAACATTAATCATTAAAAACGATTACACTTCCATACCCAATCCTAAGTTTAACCTTAGGCCTAATCCTAATCGTAACTGTAATGCTCTTTTGAAAAAAAAATGCAGTTGATTTCAATTTTGTATTTTACGCAGTCTATGTGACATCATTTCGAGGCCTTACGTTTTGACACGTTGCGTCATGTTCTTACTAATTTCCTGTTACTTTACTGTGTGTTCAGACACGTTACGTCATCTTTTGAGACTTTACACAGCGTGGTAAGCGTAGTTGTTATGGTATACAGTATTACGTTCTGAGTGTTACGTTTCGTTCAAAAATGTTACTATACGCCATATTTGAGACTTTATACAGCAGCATTGTAAATCGAACTGTATACGTTATGTAACCACTTATGCTACAGTACTATGTATACATGTACATTCTGACACATTGCGTTATTACGTTCAGAGACTTTATGTCATATTTTGAGACTATACAATAACAAAGCATTACTGTACGTTCGTGACATTACACCATGTCCCAAGGCGTTAGCCTGTGTTTTGAGACGTTAACCAATGTTTTGAGTCGTTCCATTATCTTGTACGTTCTGAGTAGTTCAGAAACGTTCTGTGATGTTGTGCATGCACGAATGGGCGTTTGTCTGTACGGTCATTATGTCAAGAAAACTGGAATGAAAACGCTAAATTTCTCCTGTTTGGAAATAAGTTCTATGATGACTTATAGATACTGTATCTTCGTTCGTTGGTATTTTAGCAAGATTTTCTTAGTATTCCATATAGGATCCCAAGGAATGGGGTATTTACCAATGATCTTGCCGAAATATCAATATTAACAAAGCTAACCAAGCTTGGGAATTTGGGATACCAAGTTTGAACATGTGCATGGTGTCCAAAAATAAATACTTTTATTTTTTTCCCAGTCCATATCCTACCAAATCTTGCTTGCTGATTGGCTGATGAACGGTCCATATGAGCCCGTACGGACCACTCGAGATAAATTTTTTAAATGTGTTTTATAGGCCATAAAATGATCTAAAAACGTTTGAAAATGAACTTATTACAAAACCACCGAACATATTGAAAGTGAGTTTTTCATCTGCGAAAGAGACCTAAAATCTAATTTCCTTTCACGAAAGAAACAGCACAGACTTCCCTTTCTTTGTTCAATCTAAACACTGATGAAGACCAAAAGAACCAAGCGGGAATAATTAGAAAAAAATAAATTATTTACAGTAAATAAATTATGAACGGACGGTCTCAAAAATGACCCTCGGCATGCAGCCTCGGGCCGTTTTTGAGACCTTGGGAAATATTTCTCTATACGGACCTCCCAGCAGGTAAATAACATATATGTATTTCCAGGATACTGGGACATGACCACAAATCTCAAAACTGGTTTGAACTTGAAAGGTTCTGAAAAGAATTGGTCATTTTACAATGATGCATTTAAAAAAACTGAGAACAGTTGCAACGCAGGCTATTACTGTACTTGACCGCTAAAAAACCATGCTGTAGAAGAGTTAGTTCAGAAATGAGTTGGGGTATGAGTAATCTTCCAGTGTGGTTACCCAACAAGATTTTTTTGGAGATAAGACGTTCCAAAGGCTGGCAAAGCGGTGCGAGTAATCACCCAGATTGTCTAAATGCATCAGTATACAAAAATACAATGTATTCAGTACAGCAGTACTGTAAGTGCGAAAAGTGCACAAATGTACATAAAGGTGGCCCTCAGCCAGGTTTGTGTAAATGAAGGTCTGTAAAATAAAAAACTATGTGATAAATCCATTGTTTTTGTCTGCCACTGCTTGCTGCAACAGGGTGACTATCCCTCTACCCATGGAATATACATACTGTACAGATCTTACCTTTATTAGAGAAACAGGTTGAAAGCCTTTTATGTGACATTGCTGTGTAAGTTTACGCGATTGCATTTGCCTAAGACGTGATCTTATTTATGCTTAGAAGCAATGGCAAAAGCAAAATCACACTGCAATCGCGTCGCCGATTCAAAACGCGAACACACCGTGAAACTGCGACAAATACAAAATTAATTACGTCTTTACTCTGTGACAGGAATCTTCCAACAGGACCAGATATAACATTGTTTAACTTGCCTGTGAGTGGTACCAAACATGTAGTACTAGTACAGTATGTGCAGTATTGTTACAAAACTAACTTATGTCTACAAATTTCAAAGTTCAAACTTTAAATTCAAACCTGTGGATTCTGCTGTTGTTCCTTTTTCGAAATATTTGAGGCTTGTAAGAGATGTGTCCAAGCTTCTGGCATTCCCTAATAGAAAAACGAAAACATGATTAACGTTAATGCTTTACACCAACAACTCCACTGATTGATTATACCAGTTGCAACTGGTGGAGTGTAGGAATCAGCTAATTCTGTTGGGTTTCCCGTTAGGTCCAACAGACCCAATGAGATTTAAAAAGTTCAGTAAACATTTGAACTCCACGTGTTTTTTCAGAAGAGCGTTACTCTGAATTTTTAAAGCTTGCAGCGTGTAGAAAAGTTTTGGATCACCATGGTAACCGATCAGATTTGATGGGTCATCACCTACGTGTATCTATACTAAGAAGGCTTCTGATTGGTTTAGATAACCTAACCACAACAAAACCTCTAACCTAATATGGAAGCGAAGTTATAATTACCAAATGAATGTGATTGGTTACTTATAGCCAATAAACTCGTTCACATTAGGTACTAAGGTAGGTGAGGTCTTTACTGGATTTGACACATGAGAATTACGACAACTGTACATCATTGGAAAGCACCACCTAAAGAATACAGCTGTTCTTTTTGGGTTTTTTTTTTAGTCTAATCTTTTCAAAAGAGACTGTATTTGGCAAATGGGAAAATGAAAGAACTATGAAATACTCACTACACCAAGCAAGCACTGCCCTCCATTTTATAACCTTGAACGACATGGCCTCTACAAACCCAACGAACCCAACAAATCTCATAAACCCAACGGACCCGACGAATTCAACAAACCCAATGAACCCAACAGACCCAACGAAAATCCAACAAACCCAACGAATCCAACAAACCCAACGACTTCAACAAACCCAACAGACCCAACGAATCCAACAAACCCAACAAACCCAACAAATCCAACAAACCCAACAGACCCAACAAACCCAACGAATCCAACAGACCCAACAGACCCAACGAATTCAACCAACCCAACGAACCCTACGAATCCAACAAACCCGAACAAACCCAATGGACACAATGAATTTAACAAACCCAACAGACACAACAAACCCAATGAATCCAACAAACACAATGGACCCAACAAACCCAACAAACCAAACAATTAAACCCAACAGATCAAACAAACCTAGCAGATCAACCAGATTTGTTGTTTGTTGCGTCTGTTGGTATTGTTGTATCTGTTGGGTTTGTTGGGTCTGTTGTTATTGTTACGTCTGTTGGGTTTGTTGGGTATGATCAAGGGTCTGTTGAGCATGATCAAGGGTCTGTTGGTTCTGATCAAAGGTCTGTTGGGTATGATTATCTTTAATTGTGAAATGGCCTAAAATTAACAATCATGAATTTTAAAGAATTAAATCCCAACCCCCAACTCCAACCTCTAAACCTGACCCTAAACATAACCACAACTCCCCAGCAACCCTATATAAACCTAACCACAACCCCTAGTGGCCCTTAATTAACCCAACCACAAGAAAATCCCACCTCTCTGACCCGGACCACTGTCAACACCCAAGAAACCCAACAGACCCAATGCTTTTTAGTTTAACATACCACATGTGGGACAGAGAATTTAGGAGGATATGTTGATATCTTGTTGATATTCTGTTGGATCAGTTGGACCCAATGAGAAACACAACAGAGTTGGCTGACTCCTAAATTGCAACTCATATGCCATTACCATAATTATTTTACAACACATACTGTCATTATACAGTACTGCTCAGAAATAACCTAACAAAAACTGAGGTCAAACCTAGGTTTAACCTCAGCTTAATCGTAACATAACTCTGTTAAATCACTATGAATCAAAATATGGACTGTTTTCTGCATTACTAGATAATTTTATTGTGCTTTACTAAAATTTTTGTTACCATTTCTATCCTTGTTTAACTTAACCTCAACCTCAACCGCACTGTTAGGTTATTTTTGAGCTGCATGTACTGTATATATGTAAGTAGAACTAATATGCCCCAAAAATCATGGCCATACAAATGGCCAATGGCCATAAAGAGAATGACAGCAGAGGGGCATTTTGTAGTGAAAACACATATTCCATTCTTGTATTTCAACAGTTTTATGTTAAAATAGTCACTCATAACAGGTAAATATTTAATTGTTTGGAATGTGCTATTAAATAATGATCACAGATCTGATCATTATTTCAAGATACAGCAACAAACTCATCAAAAAGTAATTAAATGCAATGCTTTAGAATTATTTGTCATCATTTTATTTTTTCTTTGTTGCCACAAGGATGACCTGTGGAAAATATCTGGTCACCAGATAAAAAAAGTTGGCTGCATATGGTGACCAGGCACCCATATATTTTACCCCCTGCCTGTAAGTTCAGTGTATTTTGAACAAATAAACTTCAGGGTAGAAAACTGAACTATATGTACAGTACCATCACAATGCCAATCCTTGTGTACAAAGAGAAACTAGAAAGCCTTGCAATTTGGTTAACACATATTTGACAAATTTGTTTACATTCACCAACTGGCCAAGTCATGCATTGGTGATTCATTCATAAGAAATGTACTATAAATTGTAAACTTTACCACTAGCTATTAGCTTGCTACAGAAAAACATGATTGTAGTCCTGCTAAAGTTTCAGTCATCATATATTTTAAATTTTAATCATTACATTATTTATAATCTATTAATATAATTAATATAGATAATCTATTAATTCCTTTATTCTCATTACTTTATCACATTCTGAATTCCACGTGCACTATTTTTTGCATAACTGTTATAAAATATAAATGTGCCACAAGAACCTGAAAAAGTTAATTTTTATATATTTTGTAAGTATATCCCATTAGTTCTGAAGTTGGTTATGGTGCTGTAATTTCTACCAAATTTGCAGTTTGTAGTTTAATACAGTACATGTAATGGACAAACCAGAACATGGTGTACTTGTATATGTACTATGTGTTCATGATTATTTATTCCTTCATAAGAAGTAAGAAATTAATATGAACATAAATTTCAGTTTGTGACAACCATGCATTTCTTGGGAAAACAAAGAAAATATAAAGACAAACTTCCTGCCTCCTCAATATTTTCTTTAAAATGTGGTCTTAGCCACAATAAATACCACTGAATGATGTACAGTAGATATTGAAGGGTTTAAAAGCAAGTACATGTAGGCAAATCAATTTTTAATATCATCAACACGTTAAATGTTAAATACAAAGAGAAAGTGAAAATTTTTCCCTATTGTAAACTTCCACTGTATAGTTGTGAATTGAAACATGTAACTTCCTGTTTGTCCATTGTAGCAGCAGGAAGGCACCAGGAAAAGATAGTAAAACAGACAATTTATAATTATAGCCACTCAAAAGCAACACCTGGAAATTTGCTGCATGCTAGTTTGAAACAACTCTTTAGTTTTGTTTTAAGTTCAAAACAAAGTAAATGTATAAACATGAAATAAAAATAACATATGGTAGCAATAATGTTATATGCCATTTCTTCATTTATATTCTATCACAAAAAAGACATGAAATCACCAAATTAACAAAATTTTGTAAATTTAGCATAGGAAATCTAATTATGTACATATGATCATTTCAAACCGTAATGAATGTGCAGAAATTTCCATATAAGGCCAAAGATCTACCTGGCCAAAATGCAAGCAATGCACAACAGAGACAAACCTAATCTATATATACCTGAGGCAAAGTGAATTTTTAATATAGTCAATGTCAATATTCAATGTTGAACTGAATATATTGGGCGCGAGACGCATTTAGTTTTTTATCGTGTATAAAGCAATCAATATGTTTAATAGAATTGATACTAGTTACATGTATTCCGAATAAGGTTAAGCACTGTCGGGAAATTTATTATTAACCACAACCAAAACAACAGATGCGAAGAATGCCTCGAAACTCTGTCTTAGTTCTTCATAAAATTTGAACTACAAACTGAGCATATAGGACAGACATTCAGAGACAGAGCTGTTTCCCTCGGTGGAATAACATGAGACAATAAGCTTATTAAAAATACAAATGTTCTGCCAGACGCAATTTGCACAAGCGCCTTAATCACTTCATTTTTTTCGCTCTCGTTGCGTAGGGAAAATATTAAAAATTAACGAGACATAACGCTGAAAATTAAAAGCGGTGACGAAGCAAAAAATAAGCAACGTTTCGTACAGTAATGTGGACCACGAGCCCCAATACATAAAATTTTGGATAGCACACACAAGAATTTCAAATCATTGACAGTATTTGACACAGATAAATTTGCTAATCAAATGATATGTATCCATAAAAGGGTCACATATTTCATGTAGAAATAGATCCAATTACTTGGGAAAGATATGCCCTTGTAAATTTCCCCAAAAAAATAGAAAGTAACTATTACTTTACGATAGTATGCCTTAACGGATTAAAGACACTTGAATTGATTCAAGAAATGAATTATTTTGGTAAATAGAGAACAGCTTGGTCATGGCTTCGTTCGACTTTGTACATACATGTATACTTGAGAAAGACTCAGTATATTATATTGGATCGTGATAGAATCAATCACAACATAATATATGTCGTACTCGATAATACAGGAAGGCAAGACGGCTATTCTTTAAATTACACATTCGAATCCAAATATTTTAAGCCAACATATATAATATCAACAGGAAAGGATTCTCGTTCGATCTAAATGCTCAAGAATATGTCAAATTATACACACGAGTCATTTCACAAGCAAATATTTTGATGGAACTAAAAACAACAGCACAAAGAAATATTCCAAAACAAATATAAGCAATGAGTGTTGTTCATGTCCAAAGTTGCCTTTTCTACAAGCTTTGTAATGCAGTGTAGTTTATAGTTTATATAACGATTTGGTTTATTAAGACACATTCTTTACAAGCTGATCTTTGACCGAATGTAGTCTGAGATAAGAAAAGAATTTTTATAATAAGTACAAGTATACACGATCGATTGAGACATGAGCGAGAAACGCCTGTCTGGAGTAAGAAAAGCACACTCATTGTGGGTTTAGAAATAACCCGATTTAGTTGGTATTTTATAAACAGACCAGCATTCACTTTGAATATTAACAACCTGACACAAGTTGTGGATCAAATTTCTGACACGGAAACATAAAATGAGTTTCGAAGACATGCAAGAGAACTGGATGCACTGCCGCAAAATTTTGCAACAAAATTTTCCAGAATCTAGAAGGCAGAACTGAAGGAATCGAGAACAGGTTTCGTTAAATGTAACAAGAGAATTGTAATGTATCAGCTCGGCATGAGATACGCTGTGGAGGATTTTATAACACTGAACTTTAAGCCACTTCCACATGTAGTCAGGTAAAGAGAAATTATAAACTCACCGTAAACTCTCCTGTAATAGGATCAAATCCAACATGAATCGTGTGCTCGAACTGTGTTGGGTAGGATATTTCTGGCTTTTTCTTGTAATCTGAACAGTGGGAGGAAAGATTTCTTCATCATTGAATTTCCAACCATACACAAATTAAAGCCTTCATATAACACAACAAATTTGCCGAGGCATACTGCCAAACAATAATCAAACCTATTAGAAATTACGCACATTTCTTGTCGTCATCTCCCTTATTGGGGAAGAAGGTAAACGTTGTTTTCTTCTTCTTCTTTTCACCTTCACTTGGCGTGCTTGGAAGAGGTTTCGATGATGCCGGTGATGTAGCATCCTTATGCGATGTCGATCTCATAGGTGGTGCTGGTGGTCTTTCTTCGTCTCCCATTGTTCATAAAATACTCCTTACACTTTTTTCCTTTGGTAAAAGACCTCTGAAAGGTTTATATTGAAACAAAAATCACCAGATTCAACAGAATTCCTCAACAAATGTCTCGAAAGAAATACACTTCCATTCACTTCCTCTGCAACAGCATGCCCGCAAGGAAGTTGGGATAGAAATCTCTCAAGCCTCAGAACTATAAATAGAGATGACAGTGACGAAGCCAACTAATAACTGATGCTGAATATAAATGCACCATTATCTTTCACAAATTAAATAAATATCGCAAAATAACACGTTTAATGTTCTCACGGACTATCTTTTCTGACAAGGCGCTGAAGCATCACCAGTTCTAGTCACTCTAGTTTTCTAAACTGAGAGTTGGGAGTCTGGGCACCAGCTAGCTTACGTACAATTACGTACCAAGATAACGTTATCGATGATTTAATTATTCTGTATCAGGTATATCACTGTTAATGACTAAAACAATTTCTAACCGCAACTAGCTAACCACTTGGATTATATGAAAGTCCAAACACTTAAAAAGAATATATTCCCAAAATGTCCAAAATTGACGTGACGTCTATAAAGCTAGTCATCGCTGGCAAAGCAGCTAAGAGAGCGTGTATTAATCAAGGGCGATAAACTTTTTTTCAGAAAGAAGTCGATCCCATTTTTGTAAATGATAATTATAGACCTGAAGCGTTTGATTTTTTGAAGGAGACACAGAAATTGCCATTTCAGCACGGGGGGTGGATACTCTGCGCTTAACCGAATATGGTTTTTGCCTTTCTTTTAATTGGTCTAGAACAGGGTACGTCTCTGTTTTCACTACAGCGTCAGTTACGTGGTCTGGTACAGCTACCATTTTTTGCCATTTTGTCTAAAACAAGAAAATTTCTAAAATCAAACAATACTTTCACTAGCGCTCTAGACAAAATGTCAGAACGTTGCCGGAACATTGTGTTTGTTTCACTTTCTGGACTCTTCCTGACCAAGTAAATTACGTATACAGGCCCGAAACGACCACCTTTCTTCACCAACTCAAGCTTCTAGAAACCGATGGAATCTGTAAGTGAAGTTAGTAGTATCCACCTGTTGTAACTTCGGTATTTTATAATTTTCCGGAGCGATTACATCTGAGATTCGAATCTGAATCTGAAACTGCGACTGCGAATCTGAAATTGAATGTCCAACCGTCCTAGAAATCTATAATTATCCAGGGGACATGTTCATAAACAACTAAAAATTAAAGATGAAGATTACCAATGAAGATTAATCTCTGACAGAACAGCCGAGAAGGGAGGGCATGGGAGGCAATTTGCTGTTTGGTGCAACATATATGGAGCAGCAGAGATCAACCGAAGATTCCAAAATAAAACCGACCTAGCTCGGCACCACAGCCAAAAACGTGAAAATGTAATACGGCACTCAGAATGCAGCGAATACCCTTTCAAAGAACCAATAATTAAAAAATTTCCACCAGCCTCCATCCCAACATTTTTGCGCCATGTTTGCCCATATAGGCCTAGCTCTGTTGAACATGAGCTTTGTGGAAAATTCTCCAGTCCACACTTTGACGACATAAATTAATTAATTAAGACAAGGAACTTTTCTCCCTATTTTAATACAAAATACTTGAAGCAGTTGAAGGAAATACCGCTGCTTCTCCAGTGTACATTAGACTTGTTTTTTTATCGTTAACAAAAGTTAAAGAATTAAAGAATATTATTATTGGAGCATTCATTATTAATAGTGCGTAATGGGGTACAAGATATTTCACAACACATGAATCACGATATTTTCAGTCAGTTATTTTTCTTGATGTATATTTCATATAGCCCCACTCAAAATTATTTCTGTGGCCCCTTTTCCACCTTTTCCCTGACACAGGCTACAGTATATTAGCTAAGCCCAATTTACCAGCCAAAGTAGGAGGGCTAGAATTACGAAATTCTAATGCAAAATTAGAATGAGTCTTGGAGGATAAAATGAGAAACTGGAATTTGTCAGGAATTTTATCACTATTTCCAGCGGCATCTTAATCCCATTCCCAGGAAGAATTTTATTTTAATAACTTGGAAGACACCAGAACACCAATTATCGCACAGGAAGATCTAACTCGAAACCGGAAAATTAGATTATGTTATTTGAATATTTCTTTACTTAGATAGTTTTTGGTTTTTTTAAAGAACTTTAAAACTCATTAATAATTCATGAGGAAAACACAAAGGAAATCAGTACCATGTCCGTAGTTTTATATCTGACAAAAATCCTCCTGAATTACATATTAAACTTTAGCTTTGATTTTCTCGGCTTAGACAACGTTGCTTTTCAAAATTACTGAGCCAATGAACTTACCAAATTAGTTGTTTCTTAAGCTATTAAAAACATTAGCAGTAGGCCTACGTGTTTTATCATATTACAAAAATAATAATTTCAGAAATGCCGCACTTATATAATAAGTCAGCAGTGGTCAACATTCTATATACCGAAACTCCGAAAGTTGTGCTTTTCGTCTGGCTGGTACTCCAGTTTCCTCCCATGCACTTGAAAGTTCAAAGTTGACAGGGTTGGGTTAAGATTTATTTATTTTATTTACAGGAAACTAACGATAAAAGTTAAAACGTTCTAAATATAAAATGTTATAGGCTATAATACTATAGCTAGAAACCCACCTAGCATACATGTCAACTTTGAACTTTCAAGTGTATGTATGAGGGGTAACTAGAGTATATCAGAAGAAAACGAACAGTTTTCGGTATATAGAGACTTGACCACTGACTTATTATATAAGTACAAGTTTTCTGGTGTCAGTTGCTATAGCAGTTGCTCTTGTGTATATAGCAAGCAATAGACCTTTCCGCACGAAGTGCGTGGATAACGCGTTGAGAGATTTGATTGGCGAGAACAATCAATTTGTTTTGCGAGAGCAAAACTTCGGACATCCAAAACGTCGGACAAACATTGGACATTAGCCAGTTACTTCGCTTATTTGTAGGAAAAGCTCATTATCTAATTGTTAAAAGGACAGTAAGATGCCAAAATTCTCTATCCCAATTTTGATTGTATTTAGAAGTGTTTTTCAAATAATAATTGGATGAGGTTGAGCGAAGGCTGAGGCGGATAACACAAACAGAGGCCTTGATAATTCTTGATAACACAAACAGAGGCCTTGATAATTCTTGATATCATGCGATAACCGAATTCAATAATAGATCGTTTACATCTGACGTCACGGCGGCCATATTGGTGTACCAAAACAGTGAAATGGCGGCCATATTGGTGTACGGTATGGGAATTAACTCTTTCTTATTCAAATATTTCGTATTGTTGCACCACCCCAATAGGGCGACCAATCACGTGAGTGAAAACGATCTATTGTTTTATTATACAATTATAAATGTGGAAGTCTTTAGAAAGTTTTTTAGAAAGTTAGGTAAAAATAGTAAATATTCATACCATCTTCAGTTCGAGGTTCGCTAACTGTTTTCGCTTTCAAATACAATTTTCTCTTTCAAACATTACTTTAAACTCTATCAGCTGTATGTGTACCTCGCTTCAGCAAAATCCGCCGGATTAATCCGCTTCTGATCTTCACTCCTATATAACGACGGCCGCCATGTTTGTTTTGTTCAAACCGCTCTTTGTTCAAACTCTCTCTCAAACCGTTTAATTGAAGTTCCATCGTCATAGGCAAGACATCAATAATTATCTGTAGGTTTTTAGCCAATCACAGTCGAGATTGTATCAGTATTGTATAATAAAGAAGAATAGCCTCTTCCCATGTTCAATTTCTCATCTCGTTCCAAAGATATTTTGGTTTAAAAAAAAAAGCAAATTAGATACCTTAGACGTCATCTACTCCCTAAAGGCTAGTTTCCACTCAGGAAAATCTTCCGCAGGACAGGAATGAACAGGAAATTAAAGTTTCTTTTGCACAAGACAAAGAAAACTTCCCTGTCCGTTCCGGTCCTGCGGAAAATTTTCCTGAGTGGAAACTAGCCTTAATACCGTAAAGGAAGAATATCTACGGAAATACCAGCTAGATTGTGCTGAAACTTTCAAAGCTATTCTAATACGAATGGTACATTACAATGTACACAGTTATTGCTTGATATATTCCTCATTTGGAGGAGTTTGTTTGATTTATAGATGACATCATACCTGAATATCTCTGGAACATGCCATGATATACTGATTTAATAAGAACGCTACACTTACTCATACGGAAAGTACTTCCAGATAAAATCGAAATTGAAGAGATTTTCCATTTTACTGTCTCTTTAAATATAGGAAAGTTAAACATATGCTTTTTTAAAAAACACTTTACATATATTAAACAATAGTCCACTTGTAACCAGCCATACCAATTCCGTAAATACACTGCAACGATTTGTAGTTGGTTTTAGCAGCTCTTCGACACACGAAGAGCAAAAGTTATTTTAAAATCGATAAAACTACAATTTTTTCGATATTTTGAGATAAAGTATCAAGTATACTTTACTACACCGTTGTATTTTATTTATTATTTGTATTCATAGATCAGATGGATTACTGCATGCTAGCCTAAGTTGCCATAGCAATAACTAGATAGACAAATATAGATACTGGCGTAGTTAAAACTTTATTTAGTAGTCACGTTGATCATTTCATCAAAATTGTTTCCCAAGTGAAAAGTGTTTATTCAAGAGCTACAAATATTTACAATAATATATAAAATTTATGATGGTTCATTTAAATAAATCAAGGCAAACAAATAATTACCTGTCTTGGCTGGCATAAGAAATACTTTTGTTGACTAAGTACCAAGGGATTCAATATCTTTCTTGTGGTGTGGTGATGATAACTCCCATCCACCGGCTCCCCAGGTTGTGGAGAGGGGAAAGGCCTCTAGATATAGAGGTTAGCTGCGAATATGTTGAATAAGCAGTGCCGGACAAAATCAGGGGTTGCCCTTTGGCAAGGCATAGTACCGGGGTAGCCACCCAAGCAGGGTTACGCAGAGGAAAACAGCAGCAGCAGATGTTGGATTTAGTCATTGGCAGTACCTAACAGACCTGGTCTCTGGCATTAAACTAAGAGGGTGTCACGCAGATGATCTTAAACGCTAGACAATGGGTAAGACCCAAACAGTGATTCCGAGTAAGATGTAAACTGCGGGAACACATGGAGTATAGCGCCCTGTGTCTCCTACAACATGCGCAACCGAAACCCTTATAGATGATGATGAATATCTTCAGCCTCTTCAGCTTATAGTCGGACAATGAATTTCCATATTTTCAGTCCACTAAAAGTATAATACTATTTTTAAGATATTCAGTTTTCGGACGTGACATGCAGGAAAAGAGTAGAATGTGACCCTCGAAAATTATGATGATGAACAGCATTAATTAATTTTTCAAAAATTTCTGCGAGTTTTTTTGGTGTTTTATTGCGAAGAATCTTGAACATGATACTGATCTAGTTTGGTAAGTTTTACAATAACTCACCTTTTCTCTTCTGTTATCTTCATTATTTTCGTTTGGACAGGCAACTTGAAAAAGGTTTGTTAAAGAAGTTCCTTTACTTTTCGATTCTTCAGTTTCTGTTCTTCTCTCCATGTCATGTTTTGCTTCATCTAAAGAATCCTACAATAATTAACGTATCATAAATTTTGGAAGTCAGATAGCTGCATTATAACAATAAAAACTAGGTGCTATTGTAGCAGATTACACCAGGGTTTATTCCCGCCTTTTCCACCTGACATCCTCTCCATCCGCTTTCCCCCTTTTCACCTCCCTGTGTCATACATGACAAATTAGCCTCGTTTGCCATTCAACTGCATGCAACTTTAATATGTATAATGGTTAAGACAATAGTTACACGCAATAGGTAGGTCATTGTATATCAGTGGTCAGCAAAGTACGGCCCAAAAAGCGGGAGTTTTCTGCCATTGCAAGCTTTGTATTTGTAAACCGATTCTTTTGCTACTTACCAGTGGTTTATCACCAACAAACAGTGAGTAGCTCAACCAATCAAAATGCAGGATTTGTAATAGTCCACTATGTATAGCCAATCAAAATGCAGGATTTGTAATAGTCCACTATGTATAGCCAATCAAAATGCAGGATTTGTAATAGTCCACTATGTATAGCCAATCAAAATGCAGGATTTGTAATAGTCCACTATGTATAGTTGGTTTACAGTATAAACCTTATACTAATAGGTTATGCCACTGTCTGTTAGCATCTAATTGCCACAATCGGCGGATCTGCCACCATCTCTTTCTAGTGCTATTTGAACCATTTGTACACCATGCATCCATATACTCTACACTCATCCCGGCCCACCTATAGTGCTAGTATATAGTGCAAGACTGTGTCACGCAATTGGCTCTTGCAGGTGACGTCAAAGACGCCATGTTGGGTGGCAACTTCAAAGTACCGACGTTTAGTGGACCAAATAATGAACGGCAATCCTTTTGTTTATATGGATTATTACGCGCAAGAGCTCAATATGCTACTGTATGTTTGTGTTACCGTGTATCTACTTGATGTCCGATGGCTATACCAGACAAACCATAATCACGATAGACAGAGTGAGAATGTAAGAGAATTAATAATATACATGACAAAATTACTGCATCCTGATTGGTCGAGAGGAGTGCAATTTCAATGTAATACAGTGCAGAAAAGGTGTAATACAGTGCAGAAAAATGAAATACAGTGCCAATTTCAATGAGTATTAAGCATTCTGATTGGCTATTATAAAATAACCGGAAGTAAATAACGGACGACAACACGCACTCTGATTGGCTATTGAGTCAAACAAGGGTGCCATTATAACTCCATAACGGCACGGCACACGAGATACTTCGCGACAATTTTGTCGTTTTTGATGAATTGTATGTGGATTTAATCATCAACGTAAGTCAAACATTACTTGGATATATGTCTAATCACGTAATTAACGCAGCAGAATGTTTTCAGTGCAACTTTAAGCGCATTTTCATCGCTAAAATCGCCGACGTGTTGTATGAGGCCACGCGTGGCGCTTAATGGTAACAAACTCGTCCTGAGACAGGTAATCTGTTTTTTTGCTTACTTTTCTTGGGTTTATTGACAACTTCAAGTCATTATTTTATAAAAGAAATAAAAAACTTAGTCGCTGTGCGATTATCGAGTTATAATGCACTCGAGAAGCTAGTAAAACACTCGGCTATCGCCTCGTGCTTTACACGCATCTCTCGTGCATTATAATTCGATAATCGCATGCGACGTTTTTTATTTCTTAAATAAACAACCGCAAACTACCGGAAAGCCAATGAAATGCCTATGTGGATTTTGAAGGATGGGTTTTTCATCACGAGAAAATCCAATATGGCGACCAAAACATAAAGTTGTCGAAAATACAGAGTGAATTTTGCTTTAATATTGTCATAAAAGTTCCTACAAGAAGGCTAGAAGACGTTATATGCTATGAGTAAAACGTTTGACGTATTTAGTGAACAAAATGAAGCAGTTTTCAATCATTAAAGCTTCGAGAAGTGGAGCAATGAGTGGTATTGAACTTCGTAGCTGGAAGAACATTTTCTCTAACATTTTCGTGTATATTATTAAGTAATAGCATGGTTTCGAGTGCAATTTTGAAAAAACGCGCACTCGTGAGTTTTTCAATGACCTCAAATAGCACTCGTCCTTCGGACTCGTGCAATTTTGATAGTCTTTGAAAAACTCACTTGTGCATGTTTTTTCCAACTGAATTGCACTCGAAACCATGCTATTACATATACTAATATAGCATGCGGAAACAGCCGACTTATAAATGTACTTTAACATGTTTGATCGGAACATAGTTTAACACTACTGATTTAAACGTTATAACCCAAAACGTTACTGTTCATGCATGACCCAACGTTTCGACACTACAATCTTGTGTCTCCATCCATTGGTCGCTGTGAAGACAGGTTCCATATTTATACTCACAAAACCACCGATGGCGTTACCTATCAACAAAATGCAAATAGCCTTTCCGTATTCCAGACGTCTTTGATGGTACCGTCGCACAGGTAGTAATATTTTTTCTTAATTTCCCCACGCAATTTCAAGGTTGATTTGGCACGCGTGTTTTTGCGAGCGCCGTAAATAAAGAATCTGTACATAACAATCACACCTTTATCAGGAATGTTGGAGACCCTTGATCGGAATGGCCAAACGTTGGATCATGAACAGTATCCCTTCAAGCTACCAAAAACTTTTAAGCTAGAATAACATCAAACTATGTCTAATCCTCACCTGGCTGCGTTGGCAAAATTTATTTGTTAAGTTCATGGCACGGTCTTTAGCAAGAATATGTTTTTGATATATGAGTAAGATGAGTAAGAAAGTATACTGTATCAAGACATTAAAAGATAATAACAAGGTTTTCTAAAAATATATTTACCTGCTCGCATGCTTGAAAACATACAAAGATTTTCTCGGTTTCTCAACCGTGAGTAAAAGCGGTGAATTGTTAATGTGCTTATATATAAAGCAAAAACTAAGTCTGTTTTATTTAAAAGAACTATTAAAATGACAGAGTAACATTTTTGCAGTCTTTCGTTTCCCTGGTTCGTTGTTGAGATATTTCAGGTGGTTTGATATGCAAATTAAACATATCTGAGGTCACATGCATGTCGTTGCCATGCCATTATCAAATATAATCAATTGAAAATTCTACATGTTTTGTGTTAGAAGAAACCTACACGCTTCCTTCACATTAATTTGGTTTGATAATAGCAACAATATAACAAAACTTTCTCCGATAATCGTTATGCACGTGCGTGACGTCAAGATGTTTAACTGATTTGCATGTCAAACAAACTGAAACGTACTCTGGCCCAGAGGTTTTGGAGTCAATCGAGATATGGTCGGAAACTCGGCAAACTTCAAAGCGCCTATAATGAGTTGTGATTTTATGTTTAACCGTACATTACACGGTGCACATCCTTTGTTTTAATTTAGGTTTCTTAACGCGTGATTGAAATGAAACGTTGCTATTGGACAATTCGTTCATTATACAATGTGTTCAGTGACCGTGCACCGTGCACAAAAATGCATAAAGGCGAACAAAAAGATAGACCAAAGACTTTAGCTGAGTTTCCAGACCATATCTCGATTGACAATGGGAGACCTGATCTCTGGATGCTATACCTCCGCAATATTTGACGCGGATCTCCGCCAAAACGAGCTATCCGCAATATTTGGCGCGAAGCGCCGAAGGCGCGAGGCGAAAAATAAGCGGGGGGGGAACCGAAGGCGCGATAATAGAGGATCCAGAAAAAGGTAAGAGAGGATAATAGAGATCCCTCCCAGTCTGGTTCCCAGGGTAAGGGTAACTGAAACGAAAAACTACAAAAGAAATTACTTTGTCATTTTAAGTGTTCTTTCAAATACAGTAAAACAGACTTGAATTTCGCTTGATAGGAACTTCAAATATCACACAGTGACTCTCTTACCTGATCATGTGCCAACGCTTTTCCAGAAAATTGATTCCGAACTTGTTTATCACAATTGTTTAACTTCGTGTTAGAACTTGTTATTTTCTGTTTATGCATTGCAGCCTTATGATCAGTACCAGTGTTCTTAGTGTTTAAACTATTTTTCTGTAAGCGTTTCTTTATGACACTATTATCCTTAAAAATAATCAACAAAAATTGCAATACTTCGAAGACTCGAAGTTAACCATGTCAAAAAATTTTCTTTATCATAATGTCCATGTGAAAGATGGAATAAAGTGGACAGGGGGAAGAAGGGTTAGGGTTGGGTTAACTGTAGAATAAAAGTGTGTCTAGAGAAAACTCTACTTGGCCCGACGGGTTTCGAACTCGAGACAAGTAGAGTTTTCTCTACTTGTCCGGTATGGTTCGTCACTCGGCAATTATTATTCTCCCCTCGAGTTCACTGTCCCACAATAATCATTCGAAAAAGTGCCTGTTGTGCATGTTGAGATACTATAATTATGATAATTATACTAAATGTTTTTGCTTTTAAATTATTGAAAACAAATTACTTGTGTTTTGTGTACGTTTACCTTTCTTAAAGCATTAGCGCTTATTATTACTTTTCCCCGTGCTTTACTAGCTGAACGTTCTGGTATTACTGGCTATAACAGAAAGAAAGAAGGAAACAATTGATCTATTTACCGACCTGCTTTTTTTATCCAAACCCCTACTATGTGGTTTTATAAGATTGCATTGTGCATTGTGATTATCCATGTAACTCTATCTGATCTATCAGAGACGTATATAGTTAACAAGATGTCTGATCTTATGAAGAAAAAAGATTAGAATGCAATGTTTTTTTTATATTCCCGGTAAAAAATGTATAGTGGCAGCAAAAGAAATGCATTTTTGGGTAATATCCACTAAAGCGCTTGATACCACTTTTTCTCCCTCGTAGAATTTCTTCCACATGGAGGCCATCTTGGATTTCAAAGTTGCCGCCGATTCAAGTTTACGAAAATGAAGCAATAAAAATGTTGACAAACTAAAATTATACAGAAAAAACATATGCGAACAAAAAACCGCTGGATACTATTTTTATATCCTTATTGTAGGCATGTTTATTTTCCAATTTTCCCCTGTTTGGCGGCCATCTTGGAATTCAAGAAGACCGCCATACGGAAGAAGTTCTAAAGATGGGCCTGTTGAACGCAGATGTTATGGGGAAAATTGAAATGGAGCGGTTTGTGTTCCTTCATGCATGCATGCATGCATGTTTGTTTGCATGCATGCATGTTTGATTGCATGCATGCATGTTTGTTTGTTTGTTTGTTTGTTTGCATACATGTTTGTTTGTTTGCTTGCATGTTTGCTTGCATGTTTGCTTGTTTGCTTGTTTGTTTGTTTGTTTGTTTGTTTGTTTGTTTGTTTGTTTGCATGTTTGATGGCATGCATGTTTGTTTGCATTCATGTTTGTTTGCATGCATGTTTGTTTGCTTGCATATTTGTTTGTTTGTTTGTTTGTTTGTTTGTTTGTTTGTTTGTTTGTTTGTTTGTTTGTTTGTTTGTTTGTTTGCATGTTTGTTTGTTTGTTTGTTTGTTTGTTTGTTTGTTTGCATGTTTGTTTGTTTGTTTGTTTGTTTGTTTGTTTGTTTGTTTGTTTATTTATTTGTTTGTTTGTTTGCTTGCATGTTTGTTTGTTTGTTTGTTTGTTTGCTTGTTTGTTTGTTTGTTTGTTTGCCTGCCTGCTTGCTTGCTTTCTTGCTTTCTTGCTTGCTTGTTTGTTTGCTTGCTTGCTTGTTTTTTTGATTGATTGATTAATTGATTGATTGATTGATTGATTGATTGATTGATTGATTGATTGATTGATTAATTGGTTGATTAATTCTCGCTGGCTCGTTTGCTCGCTGGCTCGTTTGTTCGCTTGCTCACTCGCTTGCTCGTTTGCTCGTTTGCTCTCTTCCTCGCTTGCTCGTTTGTTTGTTTGTTTGTTTGTTTGTTTGTTTGTTTGTTTGTTTGTTTGTTTGTTTGTTTGTTTGTTTGTTTGTTTGTTTGTTTGTTTGTTTGTTTGTTTGTTTGTTTGTTTGTTTGTTTGTTTGTTTGCTTGCTGGTTTGTTTGTTTGCTTGCTCGTTTGTTTGTTTGTTTGCTTGCTCGTTTGTTTGCTTGCTCGTTTCTTCGCTCGCTCGCTCGCTTGTTTGGTCGCTTCCCTGTTTGCTTATTTGTTCGTTCGTTCGTTCGTTCGTTCGTTCGTTCGTTCGTTCGTTCGTTCGTTCGTTCGTTCGTTCGTTCGTTCGTTCGTTCGTTCTTGATTCCAAGCTTTTAAAACCGCTTTCGGGTCTATATTCAAATAGCACATACACAGTACACTAGTACAGCTTTCATAACATGCACGCATTGTTAGATGACAAACGTATATCTTCAAGGATGCGAGAGTGCGAACTTTTAATGGAATATATCTGTGGCTTACCTGTAACTTTGCCTTGAATATAATGTATTACAAAAACTGCAGTTTAAGTGTAAGGAATTGATGAATGCTAGAGCAACAGCTATAAGGCCAATACACCACATTCATATAAAGATGGCCGCGCATTTATATTTTTATACGCATTTCAATTAGCCTTTCTAACCTCGTTCTTGTGTTCTATGGGAAGACAAATTTAAATGCATATAAAAGAACATAAATTAGCGACCATCTTTATGTATTATTATGAGCAGAATGTACCTAGAAGAAAAACGGTGAAAACCTGGCAAATTGTATTTTCAATATTAGATATTTTAATGCTAGATATTTACCGTGTGAATCTGCCGAATATTCTGGTTTGAGCACAAATATGTTGAACTTTATGCGGAAGTTCCCGTTGTGACCATTGTTAATTCTGCTGCTTTCGTATATTGAATCATAAAGCAGCTCGTTTATCAAAAAATTTCCGGTGATTGAAGAAAAATAAGGATTATGTTTCGCCCGGTTGTGACTGATGCAAGCTATACCGAGGTAGACTGAGGAGCCAATCAGAAAGCGCAACAAGTACTTTTCGCATGCATGTGAGAACTTACATCTCAACGTCAAAACTGACGAAAATATTTGAACTGGATACTTTAGTCTTTAGTTATTTCTGTATTACAGCTGTATGCCGGCCTGTATATAATGCCCCCCTCCACGCCATAAAAGTAAACAACTTAACAAAAACAAAAGAAGTTTTAATTAAAGAGATTTTTCTGACCTTTTCTTTATCATGTTGAGAACGATTAATTGAAGAGGAAACAGACAAAGGTTGCTTGCTTGGTTTATTGACCGAAGAGCCTTTTTTCGAACTGAGATTCGATTTTCCACATAGTTGTTTCATCTTCGGTGTAAAAAAAGAAACAGTTGGGTTTTCTGGGCGAGACTAATCATTTGACGGCACAACCATTGCCAGCTGTACAATAATTTTTACCTGAGCCGTGCGTTTAAGAGAACTGGATCTGGTCGGGCAAACTGGAGACCCGCTTGCTGTGTTTGGTTGTGGAATAGTTGAACAGTGGGTATTGCCTGCATGAAGCATTTGGAGCGGATTTATTGGTTCCTGGCTCTTTGGCCTGCTTGTTATTAGAGGATACATTACGCTTTTTCATTCCCAGGGTATCACCCTGGGGGCTCAAGTTACGACATTCGACCTTCTACAATGAAAGTGATAAATATTTATTAGTATAATTGATAGAACTGACAAATATCCACTGTGCATGCGTAAAAAATATGTTAAATACCTGAAGTTTGATCGACGTCGAGTTATTCACTTGTCTTTTGATATTACTGGCAAAACGTCTTTGTCCTCGAGGTTCAGTATGAACGACAGACGAGGCCACAGTCGCCATAGAATCAGATGGTTTTGACATTGAACATATTGCATTGCATTTGACCGGTGCGTCTATAGCATTGAGACGAACATCGATTATTCTGAATTATTTTGAATTAGAGAGTCGATAAGAAAATTATTTTAAATCTTTATCGAAACCAACACCAGAAAGCGATCAACAGTCAATCATTGTCTTTATTCTGGAATAAACTAATAAAGATGCGGATGTTTGTGGTAGTAAAGACAATGAGGGATCTAAGTAAACGAAAGTGCGACAGACAGTTGTCTTCAGGCGCAATTTTAAAATAGAATAAACTGATAATTTTAAATAGAATTAATTCAAGCCAACTGATAAGTGGTTGTAAATCTGTTTTACATAATTAATTTAGAACCCTTTACTAAAGTTTTACTGGGTGGTCAAGACAGTACCATCGAGAAGGGGTCTAAATCTATAATTACCCCCTGGTTCAGAAGGGGCCTGAACAATTGCATGCATACAGAAACCATGAGTTACTAAATAAAATTAAGTGCATGACGTATACGGTATCTCCGAATTCGCAAGCACTGTCTGTTCTCATGACCCCGGGTCAAGTCAGGAATTACCTATCGGTACCTGTTCTGAAGCCCATAAGTGTTCACATACCATTTTAAGTTCATGACCGGCAGGGCCGGATTAGGGCTGTGTGGCCCCCCGGGCATATTTTCAGCATGGGGCCCCTTGAACGCCCCCCCCCCCCCCCCCCAATGAGTCTCGTGCCCTGGGGCCCAACGTTTTCTAGAAAGTAAGTGCATCGAGGGATCTTTTCCGGGTTACGATTCTTTTGACATACGTTTCCAGCATATAGCGCCAAAGAGTAAAAAGCAGAAATTCCAGGTCTCTTTCAAATCTAAAGAAATTCTGTTCTATTTACAACATTAGGGAATTTACTTTCTACGCTTGTAACATCTTTTACAAAAATGATATTACAAGCATGCTTGTCCAAATAACTGCCACATAAGTAACAGCATTCATTCTAATTTTTTATTTAGCTTCGCTTCTTAAAATTACATGAGAAATAAAATAGTTAGGGGGGGGGAGAAAAGAAGCTGGGACACCACAACAGTTAGACGCCAATTACAGTGGGCCCTTAAAAAGAAAAAATAATAATATAATGAAAGATAAAAATTAAAACAAAAAAAAAGAAGTTAATACTCATAACTAATAATGATTAAATTATCTTCCAGTAAAATAGTCTTGTAATCACTTACATCTATTTCAAACGCTTGTGAGGTTGTAACTTGACCCAACAAGGATAGAATCTAAATCCTCTATGCAATTTCCAGTTGATGGAAATATAAAAAAAAAGATAATTTTGATAAAACATGCACAGCCTGAAAGCTCTGCAGAACTGAAGTGATGTCGGATTGTCTGCATTTCCATTTTGTTTTATTAATCCAAAAAAATCTCAAACAGGTCTTGATTCAGGCGTCTGGTTAAGGTGGCTCCATACAGTTTCTTGAAAAATGGAAAATATACAAGTTTGAGAGTCCAAAACACGTACATAAACAATTCGGGAAAAGAATAAAGCTAAATGTTATGCATAATTAAACAGTCTCACAATCAAAAAACTGTTACCAAATAAATACCAACAGTTGTTGCTATGGCAGCAATAACGTTTCAAAATGGCTGTTAATTATCATTCAAACTAATTTAATTCGGAAAAAACTTTGGTGACCCCCAATTTTTTTTTCATTAAACCTTTTCTTGAAGTATGAGTAATCAATAGGTCGATTTAAAAAAATTCTGTAGAACGAATTCTTTTTTTCCGGAAAAATCATGTTTGTTAATTTTTAAAAAATTTCGTTCTACAGAATTTTTTTAAAATCAGCCTATTGATTACTCACACTTCAAGGAAAGTTTTAATGAAAACAAAATTGGGGGTCACCAAAGTTTTTTCCTAATTAAATTAGTTTGAAGGGTAATTGGCAGCCATTTTGAAACGTCATTGTTGTCATAGCAACAACTGTTGCTATTTATTTGGTAGCAGTTTTTGATTGTCAGACTGTTTAAATATGCATAACATTTAGTTTTATTCTTTTTCCGAATTGTTTAATCACGTGGTTTGGACACTCAAACTTGGATTTTCCATTTTTCAAGAAACTGTATGGAGCCACCTTAAGAGAAACTTACACGTTGATTTTTTTATCTTTTCGGAGCTTTTCCCATAGGGCTAGTGTTCCTGATAAAGTCATCTGCAGTCAGTTTAAACATTTCAGTCGATTTGGTACTTCCTTTTGATTGGCATGCTGGATCAGTAACTTTAATTAAAGAAATAAATGTTTTCATGTCGGCAATAAATTTATGGTGAACTGAGTTTTCAGACATTGCTTGTCCGAAACAAGAACTATGAACTACATCAAAATTTGAAATTAATACTCAGCTGTACCAGCAGCTGAGGCAGACAAAGCATCAAGACTGACAGACATGAAGCATAGACTACATGGTTGCAGCATATGGTTGCAGAGACAGTGTGACTTAGTATTGAGTGGCATATTTGACCTAATTATTTCTTGTTTGGGTTAACATGTTTCTCAGTCAACTTATTTCGGCAACAACGTATTTTCAAACTTTTGTCCTTTACATGTCACTCCACCTGGTCACTTTATCTCCAAAAGAAAAGACATAATTGATTAGGTTGTTTCCCACTGCTTTGATTAGGTGCGGTGAATCAAAAAATTAGATTATTTTTTTCCTGTTGTGGAAGAACCATGGTTCTGCTGGTTTTACTTTTAAGTTCTGCAGTAGTTTTTTTAAATTTGAACCTACAGGTAATCAGATATATAGTAGCGACTTTGAAGCCATGCAATTGTGGTGGCTTTATCAATTCTTCCAAATAATTTCTCTTTTATCTTCTCACTTGGACAGGTTTCATGAACCAGCTAATATCCAAGGGGCTGCTTCCAATTCTCAGCGATTCCTCTAGCCAGTGAACACAAGGGCAGATGTAGCAACAAGTTTACCGCGTTCACTATCACCAAATCCTCCACACCAATTACTTCATCTTTGGCTGCATCATATATTACGAGAGAGATCTCATCCATAGAAATTGTGCATGGATTCATTCATGAGTTTGACTTTGGTGGCTATCACATCCATTGCTGTCTGTGTAAACCCGGGAGATTTTGGCAGTCCTGAAACCCACTTCAGGAGACTCTTCTTAAGAAAGCAGGTGGAAAATTTTGAAATCAACCCATATGCTTTGCCACTAATGTTGTACAGGGACAAGTCAAAATATTTGGTCTCTGAAAAATATCTTTGTCCTCTCTTCTTTCCAGAATGGAGTTCAATTTGATCTTCAATAAAATTGACAATTCTCTGAGGCAACATTGTTTTCAAAGCTTCCAATGCTGTTTCTTTGCTTATAGTTGCTGTTTCTTTGCTTATAGTTGTGTTTGTCGAAGTCAAAGCCACTCGTTTTCGATTCTTTGCCTTGCAATTATTAATCTTTGGTGCACTTTTTTTGGTCTCCCTGGAAAAGCTTTTACCAGTTCGACATTCAACATGGCATGTCTGTGGTACTGGAGAATGACACCTATCAAAATAAGAATGCATAGTTACATCAACTGATCCAGGGGCGGATACAGAGGGGGGTGACTGGGTGACTAGTCACCCCCCTTCCCTGTCCCAACCAATACAGGATTACACAGCGATACACTACTCGTGTGTAAAACGTGCATAAATTATATTGTATAATTAACAATGCTTATTGATACAGGCCGTAGCTATGGCCTCTCCCGTTTGCAATAAGATTGGACATCTTGATACGCTAATATCTTGTAAATTTGAAACCCCAATTTTAACAAGTAAGAATCACGATTATATAGACGTATTGTATACAATCTCAATCTGAAATCTGAATATACATAGTAATTTTGGAACATAAACTTATAAAACATATCCCCATGAGTCCACGACAATGGCGACATGTCCTCCTTATGGTGTATTCATATATTTGGGTATTTTGTTTGGTAATTTGTATCCTTCAAAACTCTTTCAAACCCCCCTCAAAATGCAGGAAATGCTATTTCAGAGACTCTAAAATTCAAAATTTTCCGGGGGAGTATGCCCCCGGATCCCCCTGGAAGTTTGTTGCACCTTCGGCGCTCCCCTGCCACCACGTAGTAAGTATTGCCCATGGCAATGGCAATCCGCCCATGGCAACTATTCAATAATGCACGCACAATGGAAATTTTCCGATTGGTCACTTTCTCGCAGTCGACAAGAAAGAAATGCTATACTTGATTTGCTTTGTTCAGTTACACACGAACGATCGAGCACACGACTGACAAGTATTTATGGGTTGATTGGCTTTATCTCAAACGGATGTTCAAAATTGGATGTAGTCCGTGCAGGCTCTCTGTCCTTTCTTCAATCTTCCAAGAGGCTAGTATACTTGTCAGGAAAGTTTCCATTACCAGGAGAGTTCCTTGCGATTGAAAAAGACAAACTTTGAAACAATTTTCAATATAAACCTGACAGCCACTATTATTTTAATCAAAGCCGCTCGAAATATTTATGCAGTTTAACTTTCAACATAATTCGTTTTGCAACAAAGAGAATTCACATCTTACACGACGCCGTTCTTCAATACGCCGATAAGAAAAACACTTTTTCTCTAAAACTCCAACTCTCTCCATCAAGTCACTCTTCAGTGAGATAGCCCAATTGGTGACAAATGAAAACGTTGTTCAAGTCAAGATGTTGCTGTTCAGAAAAATCCTATATAACGAGAGTGTTATCAGGGAATCAGTTTTATATTTCAAAGGAAAACAAATAGTATATACCGTTCAAGGAAAACATCATATAGTTCCAGCACTCGGATGTGTTTATATTCATGCGTACCTTCTTGTCTGCATTCTCCTCGACAAACCTCCCACGCTGGATGTAATAACGACTTGGGATTTTTTTTATGGAGTCCTAAAAATGGCATAAATGCGACGGTAGATGCAAGTTTTTTTTGGTATTCATGCATGTATTTAACATATGGTAAAATACGATTGTTCATGTTAAGTTAAAAACACATTAATATTATTATTGTGTGTGGAGAGTGTCCGATTTCAAGACTTTCAGCTTCGTTTCTTTTGTGCTTTTCATTTTTGTTTTCAACAGGTTTAGTGTTTACCGTTCCTTTGAGGCGTTCCAAAGATTAAATGAATATTTTGTTTATTCTTATTTATTTTTATTTTCTATTTTTTTCTAGTTTGTATATAATTACAATACATTTTAGTTGATAATATTAGGTATATTTTCAAAATTCTTGTAATAGTTTGCCTAGAGGACCACGGAGTTATCAGTTATCTTACTGTCTAGTGTTATCCTCTTTAAATAAAGTCTAAACTAAACTAAACTAAACTAAAAACTAAACTAAATCAGGACAGAGAAGGTGGTTTATATATAAAATCCGTGCGAGGGACCTGGGTACAACAGTGTTACCTTGACAACAAAATTGGTGATATTATCAACTGTGTTTCATCTTGCACTATATGTGTGCAAAGGTTCATTTGATTCTGACACATATTAACATGCAAACCACATGACGTCACAATCAGCTGAATCAGCAATTTGTTTCTGCCATATTTTTTCTTCATTTTGACATCTTTAAATCTATATAACTTTGGAACTATAAAAGATATCAAGGAACGGTAAACTGCATATTGTCCTACTTTTTGATGCTCTTTCAAATCAAGCAATAAAAAAGTTCACTTTATAGGCACTTTAAATTTAGTTTCATATGTTTATACCATGCTCGCTGCAAAACTTTGGTTGCTTTGGCTTCATCGGTCCTTCCAATCTTTGTTTTCGTCTACACTCCCTGTTAATGTAAACTGCTGGCTAAACAGATAAAACAAGGGGGCAAGCTGACTCAGAGACTGGGTATACCTCCGCCAGCAAGTTACTAGAGATTTTTAAAGAAAACGAGCCATCCTGTCAACCAGGATGGCTCACGAGACCTACAAGAATAAAATGTTTAATTGAACTCGCACCAAAATTATGCAAAAACCTTTGCATAAAATAAGGATAATGAGGGCAATCAAGCACTTTTTCTACACGGAGGATCTTGTGGTCAGATATTTAAATTTTCACCAAATCTCAACCAAATTCAACCAAATTTTAATGCGTCGGTCCTTGGTCTATGATCAATCTTTCCACAAACTTTCATGAATTGTGAGATATTCTGGCGACAGACAGACAAACAGAAAACATAACCTCTTGGGTGAGGTAAAAAATAGGCACGCTTGGGCGTACATATATCTGCTGCGTCAGGCTGCTCGGACTAACTCGGGATGTTATCGGAAAAACTTTTTTAATTTGATTGGCCCCGAAGAATATTCTATTGTTATCATTTAACAAACATCGAAAAACCTTGCATGCCGACATAGTATCTACTCGCATGCGCAGTAGATACAAAAATGAAAAAAAAGTTTTTGTAAAATTTGCGCCAAAGCTTGTGGATTAATAATGTTTTAAAAATCGAGGAACAATTTTGGGTTTGCAAACCGTTTTATCAACTTGTGACTTGGTCCTATAATCTTCGAAGACTATGGCACAACACGTTTGAATTGCAATTATATCATTGCAATCCATGTTAAAAATATTTTGTAATGTTTTATTGTTGAATATTTCGCTCATTTCTTGAAACAAGATATTAATGATCGGTTGTCAATCGTAAGTTGTCGTATCCCTTTTGATCCAGATAATAGTCGTTTGTTACCGTTTCATTATTTTTTGGCTTTTATTGGTCCCGAACGCTAGTATGGCCCTGTTTACATGAAGCGGATTGACAGTCCAATCGGATAGAAAAACGTCAATCCGGGCACGTGTTTACATGGAGAATCCGATGTGCTTGGAAATGATTGTTTTTGGTTTTTACTAGTCATTTTCAAGTCAAACCGTGTTTACCGACATGAATCAGATTGGAGACATTCAAGTCGATCCTCGCTTGAATCTCAAGTCAATCCACTCCACTGTGTGGATTGACTTCAGCCATTCGCTTTAATCTGATCGAAAACTTTCAATCTTCTTCATGTAATCCCAACAAGCAGAAATAACATGCGAGATTTGACTTGAACACTCAATCCGCTTCATGTAAACAGGGCTTAAATTGACTAGCATTGGAAGAGCTTACATGCCTGCATATAGTATCTGGTCGGCACTAGAACCGTTGGGTTATAAGTCCATATCTGATCTGAATGCACAAAATCGTGAGTTAGGGTTAGCCTTTGTGTTGGGATCAAACCTACATGAAGTATACCCGCGCCTGGGTTATTTTAGACATAAACCACTGATTCTATAAGATCAATGACAAAAACTTATAACCAACCATGCACTGAGACTTGACGGTGAGGAGATTGGAACACAATATTGCATACAACATTATTACAGTCCAATAATTTATTACATTGTAATCAATATATATCGTCACCTAAGCCAAACAAAACCGTCAGTAACCAAAGTAGCCAGTAGTTAAACCCTAACCCGACCCACCACTCCCACCAGTGTGTTTACACTGTTTCACCCCTTCACTCGCAATCGCGTATGTAGACACACCTTTAGTATTTTACGCTGGCTATAGCGCTAGACGATTTTACTCGTCAAGGGAAGACCCCTGGTAGTCCCGGGATTAATATATAGAATCTGAGATTACATGCTAATCTAGCAATCCGCTATATCATTGCATTGTAAATGAATAAACCAACTAGTGGATCAAGTTAGTTTATAAGATAGGTTGTAAAGTCGGTCATTAGGGCTCTTGTTCGGGTTAGGTACCCGATACTAGCCTGGTCCAATCAATGAATATGCAGTGCCAGATAACCACTAAAGACTTCTGCTTTCCTAGTGGTTAAACCGTTAAACTTTACTGGCTATGAGTGAAACTGCAATCGTCATCAGGGGATTTAGCCCTGATTACGCGAGAATGAGATTGGTGGTTATATTTCTCAGTTTGAAATCAGTTGGGCCAGGGTACCAAGCTAGCCCGATACAGGCCATACTTGACTTGCTCGTCCAAGGTTGATCACGGCCAACTGGTCTCAGCAGTTTCATGCGAAGTAGATACAAAAACAATATAGAAATTTGGACTTACAAGTGAAAAGGAATCCCTTTTTCTTGTTTCAGCTTGTGTGTGGCCCCTGGCCCTATATATTTGTACAGCCATCAACGGCAGAACGGCATTTCTTTCTTCAAAGAACTAGAGTACTTTATAACCTATAAGGAAAATACTAATGATTGTTTTTGAAGGACAACAATAAACTCTATATTAAAAGTTAACTGCATGTACTTTATCTTAAAGTATATACCGTGGTAAGTAAGTTGACAAAGTTTTGTTGAAAAATTCAGTGCAGTTCAAGAACTATAAGCTTTTAAAAACTTCGGAAATCTACTTCCAGCAACAGTGAAACATTTGTCCGATTCTATTTTCAAACTAATTTTATATTTAAATCGTTATTTCAAATAAAAATTGTTCAGTGGGCCAATTTCTGAGTAATAAGAAGAAACGTCCCCAAAGCGTATAATTGATCACGACTTTGGTGTAATGTCAATTGTGACGTCACAGTTGACATTTTCCGAAGGCACTTACGACAATGCACCATTTGGGTTATTCAGGAAAGGTTTTGGACATGTCTGCCACGTGCGATAAATCCCAACCTTTAATAATTAAAAGATTTCATTTTTTTAATATTTTAAATTATGTAAATGAGCTAATATATACCGGACTACCTTTAGTTAATAAACTACTTATTAATGATAGCCATGAGAGGGGGTGTGTTCTCAATGCAACTGTCTTTCCCCCGTAGTTTTTCTGTGTACAGATATAAGATGCAAAACTGACATCTAATGGAACTGTAAAAGACATGCACGGCGAGAGAATTTTGGAGCAACTTTCACCCGCATCCGCGCATTTTAGGTTCAAATCCGCGCATTTCCTCCCGCAATTTCGTGGTTTTTGTCGTAATTTGGCGCCTGCGCATTGTGCAAAATTTGTCCAGTCTGTGGCATATAGGTACTACAATTTTGCAGTATAAACTACAATTTTGCAGTATAAACAAAGTAAACAAACGTCAAGTTTTTAGTATATGCCGCAGCACTGAGGACCCCCAGTTTTTCCACTAGCATTTTTTCAACGTCGTTTCGACTTTTTCCGGTGACTTTTTCTGGCTAATCAGATTGCAGAAGAACTGACAGCCTTAATACTCACAAGCCAAGTCAAGTAATATTTCTAAATTTCAATAAACACTTTCATTCTACTAAAAATAGGTACGCAATGCGTACATGCGGATACTGGAATTTATTTGCCTACAGATAATGATTGAACAACGTAAATTATTCACTAAAACATACTGAAAATGCCAGATAACCTTGTGACAATCAGCATATTCTCTCACGTATCATCAAGAATGGACAATAATTACTAATTTTTAAATGCCCTTAATTAAAATGACAATTTTATAGGTAAATTGGGAAAAACAGGAAACCCAATCGCTAATCGCATTGTTAAAAGAATGTGATATATCGCTTTCGTTCTAATCTTTCGTTCTTTACTACGTTAGACTCTGGTAACACATGAATTGATTTGTCTCAACAATGATCAACGCGCTTTTTGAATAAGTATTTTATACCCCTACATGTAACTCAAGCAGTACCAAGTACAGTTGATTTCTTTCTGCGTATATATAGTCAGACAATCAGACATATAGCTAAGACATCTTGGCCAAGGGCCTAACATGTCAACAGTAGATTTGAAACATTAGTTAAAACATGAAACGCGGTCCCTATAATCGCATTAAGAAATGATACTTATATCGCTTTAATTTCGCTCGAGTGTAATGTTAGAACTCAACACAATAAGCGTGTGATCATGCCACACGTATATTCGAATTAAAGCATTAGAGCCGGCGCAAAGAACAGCCTGAAAATTTCTGCTTGTGAATTATAGTTAAACATCTCGGCCCAGCGCTTATCATGTTAACACTTCAAACATTAATTCAAAGGCTATTCAGGTTTCAGAAATATTGCTTCGAACTGTTTAACACTCTTGTCTGAGCAAAAACGTTATAAATTGACTACACTTCAACATGTACTGTTACGTCTCACCTATAGAAGTAACAATCGTTAATTTCTAATGATTAACCCCAATCTGGCAATCTCTAACCCCAATGCTAAAATGTTTGAACACACGGTAAAGTTAGGTAAATCATACATTGGTAAATCGGAAAAAACAGGAAACGCGGACGCTAATCGCATTGTTAAAGAATATGATACTTTAGTTTTATGTTTTATATGGCTATGTTTTAGACATATAATGCATGTCTGGGACTATGGGCTCAGAAACCTTTTCTGAGCATTGATTTGAGCTTGGCCAACGTTCATTGAACGTCTGTTACACTATCTTTGTAGGCAAAACATGTTTTCGTACGTGTGTGATTGACTTCTTTGGAATATTATACTTGAAAACTATTGTCTTGAAGTACGACCATCCGGCAAACCAATCAAATTATGGCACAAATATTATATATAAAGCTGGGCTTGCTATTGTGCGTCTTTTCGATCACATGCATGGCTTGACGTCACGTCCAGCTACGCACGCGCTGTTGAGAATGGAACGTGCGCATGCTTCCTTTGGTTTAACCTTGGTTATAACTGACCTCATATAAAGCTGAGTTTGCTATTTTGCGTCTTTGCCAGAATGACAAATTGTTTGGATTCTTGCCATTGTATGAACGCTATAACTTCCGACCCTCCCAGTGCCAGTGAATAGTGAAGTTCAAATTTAACAAGACACCTGGGTCAGGTGTGCACTCGGGCTACTGGAAAGTGCAGAGGTCTCTATAACACACGAGCAAAGAGGTGGGAGTGGGCCGATGAAGATCAGATTAAAGGCTGAATGTGGTACAGGACTCCTGAATTGTCGATTTAAAGTGTCTAGAATTCAGGATTATCCTGAAGCCGAGGGGACTCTCTGTCCCACATGTGGGATGTTAAACTAAAAAGCATATAACAAAAAAAACACAGTTGGGGTGTTGTGGTTAGATTTAGGGTTACAGGGGGTTGTCGTTAGGTTTAGGGTCAGGTTTAGAAGTGGGGGTCAGGGTTGGGTTTCATTTTCTCTAATATTCAGGATTATCTGGAATTCTAGACCATTTCACAATTCAGGATAATCACGTAAAAAAGTACAATAGATATAAGTGATTAAGGTCAGTAGCAGTAGAGTTGAGAAGAGAGTGTCCCAAGTACAGGTCGGGATGAAGAACATTTTAAACATTGATTTCCAAAAAAAGTTATTGACGTCGTAAGCATTAGCTAATAATTACAGCATTAATGTAGTGATTAGAAAGTTGAGTTTTAAACTGATTAACTGAGGTAGAATCTGGTGTCGAGCAACAACTACCTTAAAAAGTTTAGTACAGCATTTAGAAATTAGTACATCTAGTTCTGAACTGTTTCTGATTCTGACTGAATTATTGAGTTGCACAAAACTATTAATAGGAATATTATAGTGACCTGTTTAACGTAAGATCTTTCAAGTTATAGTAGATTAACTGTTTTCAGATGATCATTCAGATTGTATCATTGATAAATCATTTAGTCATCTAGTCTTTTAACCTTACTGATTTTAGTTATTGTCTGAGGTGCCCAAACTTCACATGTGTAGGCCAGGTAGATGCACTAGCAAATATGCAATAGGTGACTAGTAAAATATACCTGCACCCTACATCCATGCAATATCTTTATACAACATGAATCCTGATTCCATGTTTTTGCTTTAGATCATGTTGGGAAGGCTCTTCAACTCTTCAGCGCTAGTACTGTAGTTGAATGTCTATACATTTTGGTACCATCCACATATAACACACACTTGGCTGCTATCCGCATATAACACACACTTGGCTGCTGATGTTATAATGGTCAATATGTCATTAAAGTATCACTGTATGTATATATGAGGAACATGACTGGTTCAAAGTTGTTTCTATGATGAATATCTTAATACTCAATCTATGCATCAATTTATATCAAAATGAACATCAAGATATGGATAACATACTTGTGACAAAATTACATACTCAAAGGTTCAAAGCACTTACAACATTGGATCAATAAACTAAGCAACAGTCAGTAAAAACACAAATGGTAGATAGAGAACATACTCAGCATAACAAATATAAAACTCGTTTAGTAATAAAGCACATAAATAATATGCAAAAATATACAGATACTGTCGTGATCAATGTCAACAAACAAGAGAAAGCCGTTACTAGGTAAACAGTACGTATCTTTGATATACTGTGGCCCTTTCAGTTTCTTGTCTCTATAGTCCTCAGTCACACTTCCTAGGTACTGATGTCTCATGTCAACACGCCATTTTTTCGCGTCTGTAATAAATTCGTATATTCTGTCTTCATGGACAAACCTTGTCAGCAACATTACTGATCAACTACTCATGAATTCACCAATACCGTCGGAAAACACCTCAACCCAACTCGATCAAACTCATCAAAGGCAAAAGAACTAGAACAAACGAGCAGGTAACATGGCTTTTACAGTTTCGCAAGGCCTGACGGGATGATGCAATAATGCAATTAATATTTTGTGTGGCGGAAAAAAAACAAACAAAGCCGAAACCTAGACTCGGCTACCACAGAGGTAGCCCGAGTAATAATAATAACAACTGTTTCAACATACATAAAGAATGTAAAAGATTATCTGCAAAGTGGTTATGTTATTAATTCAAATCATTAAGATCTACAGAGAAGAGAATAATTTCTTTTGGAACTAGCTATATCTAACAAAAACAGGTGGCAGGATATTGTAACATTGAGGAAAAGTGTTAATAATGTAAACCACGTATAGATATATATTAACTCATGAAATTATATTAATACTACTCAGACTGCATGATTGCATACCCACAAAACCATTTGTTTGCTGTCGTCGAGTGGCGAGTGTCCCGAGTGTTCCGCGCGGTTCTTAAATAATTCACTTCCCAATTAACACCATGGCCAACAGGCCAAGCCAGCACAAAGTTCGAACTATGGCAATCTCAATTTATCTCAATGTAGATATTTTATTACAGATTACCGGTATTTACTTTTAGCCGGGTTCACCGTGTATTGTCTTTTTTACCGAGTATATACCTAATATGGTTCTTTTTAACGATGATTAACACTGTCTTATATAATACAGTATGATGTATACAGTATAACCTGCACATTTTGCAAAGCATTCACACATGTCTGGATTTCAAGTTGCTTCAATTTTTTTAAATATTGTACTCAGAACTTTACTCTTAATATACAGCTTTATTAATCACTATACTGAGAGTGAAACGTACTATAGTCTATATTTCATAACCTAGAAGATGTGACAAATGAATAATATTTTCAGTCTAGATTTCCCACAGACTATAGAATGAATTATGTCTAGTATGTGTAATTAACAGTGGGCACTGTGTGGGATTGCTCACTGAGTAAGGGAGTTAAGCTTCTTAGTTTTGTTTGAAGCGTGGCGCTACAGACTACAGCACTGCTGTGACGAACTAATTGGCGGCAGTTGGCGATATGACATCAGCGCAACACACCAACACATTCAAACGCCAGACATATATATAAAGTCGATGCACATAAGTGCGATTTAGTACTGCAATAATTCTGCATGTATGGAGCCTTAGCAATTAAAAAAATAAAGCCAATATAAAAACAGAATTCATCAATGCGGGATACATGAGCCAGGATAATCGAGTTAACTCGTGTCACGAAACTCTTTCTTTGGCCGCAAACAGGATTTGAATCAACGTAGGATTCATTTGTATCTAAACCAAACTAACTGTTCGTTGAAAATTTAGTTTGTTGCAAGTTTCAAGGTCACAGACACAGTATGATCATAATCAGACGAGTCAGCTCGGTTAACCGAGCCATGCAACTCGCCTCACCTAATTGGCCCCTAACGTTCGGTTATCTCACCGACTGAGTTATAACCGGCCGCATCGACTGCTAAAAAACGCTATACTATATGATTATCGTGATTGAAGCAAACTTTATATTTGCACTGTGAGTACCTCCAAACTGAACAACACATCACACATGCACTTACGATTTCACAAGCTTAAATGGAAACTTATTTAAATCGAAAGTGATTGATGATTGAATTTTTTAGCCACAGTTTGGCACATATATGTATTCGTATACAAAAATATGTGTGAAATTAAGTTATTAAATAATTCAACTTTTATTCTTTATACTCTAGTTAACGCCAGAGACGATTTTACTCGTCAAAGGAAGAAATCTGGCAGTGAAAGAGTTTTAACTTCTTTATATTTAAAATTGCGTTAGATGAAACTATATGTACACTGTCACAGTGTTAATTGTTGAAACCCCAGTTGTTTTTCTTTTAAATGTCTGTGGTTTTTCTACTCGTTAAATCTGCTGTCACATTTTTTTTTAATTGTTCAAAGCCAACCCAGTAGGCAACACTCGTGGAGAACTATACATATATAGTCACAGTTTATTCACAAATGGTCAATTGATTTGATATTTTTGTGTGCAAATAAATCAGCTCAGATTTTTTTGAACTTCGTACATAAGAATTAAATAAGTTTATATATATTAACCTAGCTTTTACTGGCCGCAGTTGCTTTTTGTCTACTTGATTAATTTTACTCTGGCTAACGCCAGATGATTTTACTCGTCAAGAGGAGAAGTCCCGAAAACCTGGCCAATAAAGGCCGGGTTACCATGAAGACCAATTTATATGCCAATACATCAACCGAAGGAGTGTATATGAGTAATCAGAAGTAAAATGATAGTTATAGCTTCTTAAGAGTAGCAGTTAAAGTATATAACATGCTACAATAGTGAAAATGTTAACTTGCTAGACTTTCTTCATACATTCTTCCTACAAAAATGTGGAAATTTGGAAAAGGCGGATGCAAAAGTTTGTTTTGGGTTTCCGGAGACGTGCGGCTTTGTGACGAAGAATCCATATGTTAACCCCTGTAATGTGTTATAATGTACAGGAAAATCGTGGTGAGACTATCAGGAGAGGCTATATAAGCTATCGTTTCCGATATTATAATTTCTCTCAAATCATATTTTATTCAGCTGAGGAGAAAAGCCTTTGGCAGGGAAATGGGTTAAAAATAAGACATCAGTTGTTGTGAAATTCATTAAACACTTTTAATGAACATTGAACATAAACATTGTCTGATAATCATCACTGTGTATAGCTTAGATAACTTAATATTATACAATTGATAGAATACAAACATGTGTAAATTATATGTCAATAAAACTATTATCCTGGCATATTAACAGCGGTCAACGTTCCGGACAAAAAATACAAACCTCAGTAATATCGACAAAAGAATCATGAGACGTGCCACAAAACCTGGGAGATCAGACTTCTAATTTTTGGGCTTCGTTCAACAAAGGGTTCCATATTGACAAGAAATTCTTCAGCTTTCAAACTTAGTAGGGTGCAAGAAATCGAAAACACATTAAAAGTAGGTGTCTTCACTTAGACGCAGACTTGGCAGTGCATATACATTAGTCTAAATTAAACGCGAGAACCTTTTCTCGTATAATTAAATAGCGATGTACGGTTCTTATCCTATATATGGTGTACGGCTAGTGTGTTTTAAATCTACAATAACTACAAAGTGGCAGATGTTATATAATACAATGGTAAAACTCAAGGTGTGAAAATATTTAATTAGTTTGTTACAAAACAAGGGAATGGAAAATATTTATTACAGGATACAAACCCCATTCTATCAAGCTATAATGGTTTTTTCTATATTCATTTTTTATACTACCTGAACTAGGTTACATTCAATAATTTATAAATCCAAAATATTGGCCAAATATAATGAACACCGCTTGTGTCAACTTTTAGTTTTAGACGTTTCTATGTAAACGTTACTCGGTTTAGTTCTTCAAACAAGCCCGATTCAAATGAGTAACAATTTGCATTAATAGAAATTGCCTGTGAGTTCGTATGGTTGATCTTGCAGACACAATGAACGAATTACAATGTATATACACGTAACATGATGAACAAGAACGGAAACATCAACACTTCACACATAATCCAGTTTTCATCAATCACTTGTCGCACGCAACATTAGCAGGCCATTGATCAGAGGGTCTTCTGTAATAGTCTTAGTTAATTGAATTGCCACGAGAGGCATCACTTGAGATCTTCCCTACTGTGTTATTCAGTATGGGGACCAAAATATTGACAAACATTCCACTTTCATTCGAAAACACCTTGCTACCATACCCCTATGAACAATTTATCTGGCACACTAAAACCTTATACAAACAAAGGTAGAAACAGTTTGTTTAATGTTATTGCAAATGTTTAGGTTTATTTACTCGAAATAATAATTTCCGCCATCAAACTTTACACCAGTCATGCATCTAGTTCTTTACAATTATTGACAAACCATTAGCAGTACAGGAATATTGCGACGACGGACAACACCCACTTACTGTCCGTGTAAAATGACTTAATTCCTGTCACAATACTAACTGTACAAACAACTATATATACATTAAGTTCCACGACCAGTATACACATTGCATCCATAGCTTTCCACCGATTCATAAATAAATTGATTAGTACAATATGTCTTGCTGTGCGCCTATGCTAATATAACATAGTCGGCTTCTTTTCGTCCAATGTTTTAAAGTACTGTAGTCTTTGAAAGAATATTTCCTCGGCATATTGATAAAGTTGGTTATCAAGTTTGTTTACACTTCTGATTTTGTTAGTCTCCACTGATGACAGACCAACTCGAGCGGTTTTGCTCCACGTGTGAGTTCTCTGTACGAACGGTTCGCGAAATTTCAAGCCAAACGTCCTTTCAAATAAAAACTGGCTATCTTTCTGATACTCGACCAGACCAATAAACGCTAAGCTTCGGAGATTCTTTTTTGCACTTCGAAGCATCGCCCTATTTCTTTCAGTTTCACTAACACCAGGAATATCTCCTTCAGCATAGCATCCGACTGAACTCATGTTAGCTACCATACGGGTTTGTCTGTTAAAAGCTAAATTATGAGGGCAGTTAAGAAACTCTTGTAGTGTGACGTTTCTCCAGTTATCTCCTTTGTAGCACGTTGGAAGCGAGTATTGTTTTCCATTACAAACATGCCTAACAGTTCTCCATGTCGCGCCTCGCCTAACATGTCCAAATTCACTCAGAAACCGTTCCACCGGATCACGCAGCCACGTAACATAAAATATTCGTTGTAAACGTGTTGGGGATTTTTGCTTTCTCAAAATCCGTGGAATACATGAGGAAAGTTCCGTCCAACCCGCATGAGGGCCACAAACCCAACCTGTAGAAAAACGCGAATACAACCAGACTTGATTAGAACCAGGACGTTTACATTCATAGATGTTATCTCTTCCGTATTCACACGGTCTCTGAAGTTTTAAATTCTGTACTAAGCTCTTCCCAAAGACAGTTCCACCGGTTTTTTGTATGTGCAAGACGACCATAACATCATGCCTGGTAATGTTGAAAGCACGCGACGTTAGACTTCGGGTTCCCTTGAGCATCGGTTGGTCTTTATGTAGCTTCGTCTGTTTATCGGGTGCTCTATCGACATTAGGAGAGGTGACGGTGCCATTAGAACACTGTTGGACAGGACAGATTATCGTTGTGAACAAAAACAGAGAGACAATCGTGACAACAAGGAGAGCAGAGAACGCTCTCTTCGTCATGCTTTCCATAGCTTTTCACCAGTTTTCTGAAATATTTGGGTCCCATCGAAGCTACCCACGACTTCGTACTGATTCACATTTCAGCACTTGGCGTGACAAAAATAGCCACAGTTTGTCTCGGTTGGTCGGCAAGTTAAATCATATTATTTCTTCGGGGCATGAACTTATTTGTCCGCTGACCACTTCCGGCAGCTGTGGGTAACCTCCCGTGGGGAAGAAAGTTCGCAAAGAAAAATTAATCCTTAAAATACTATCTTTGATTTACCTAGAGTTACGACACTCTTACTTGACGAATTTATTCTTATGAATGCGCATGTATGGTACCCCCAAGTTGTGCTTTGAAGAAACTATAGAGCGATAATTTTTGCCAGGACAGTGTCCCTGCTGCAAGTTTGAAAACCCATGTGGAGTAGTGAAAACGAGGCTTACTGATACAGATTGTGCATCAGAATGACTCATTCTTCGATTTCATTTTGGCGAAAATGAAAACAGTCATATTGGAGGCATCAAACCAAAATGACTTCTAGTTTCCCTATATATATAAAATTTTAGAATATGTATACATAAAAATATTGCCCCAGACATCTGACCCAAGTTGACATATTAATATGGATTGGAATTCTATGAGAACATAAAAATTGGCCTGGCAAAACAATGTAAAGCAGGTGGGCTACTAAGAGTACATGCACGTAGCAAGGACGCCTTAAAATTATTACTGAAATCTAGACGCGTAGATTAGTAAAAAATAATAACACAAATGAGAGTAGTGTATATATTATACTGTTTGTTTGGATAATCGCTATGTAGCATCGATCACTCATCCAGCACTTCGTTGTCTCGTTTACGTTGCGCTTTGTTCGTTTACGCTGTTCGAGATATTAAGTGTTGTGAATCGAATGCGAAAATATAATATGCAACCTGTTTTGGCAAATAGCTGACGCTGTTTACATGCTGGTATTTATGCTGTGCATCCCGCGTTCTCCAAAGACAAAACAGCATAGGCGAAAGAAATAGTCCCATTATAAGTTGCGAAGTTATAACAGGTTACTTCCAAAGATTTTAATTTAGTTTCTAAAAAATGCGCAAAAGTAACTATATGAAAAACGTTAGCGTTTAGAAATATTTACTAATTATATCTGCTATTTTCAGTTTCGAAATGAAAACATAAAAAACTGTTATATAGAATACGTATATAAAAACATTAGCGATGTTTCCGTGTGTAACACAAACATATTCAAATCAGCAAAATATTAATGTTTATCGTCACTGTAATGTTTCCCTACGGTGATGTTAGCTCAGTACGCCGGGTATTTAATTGCAAAAAGTATTAAATTGCTGACACCTGACGGTTAAATAAAATTGCACACCATGACCATTGATATGTAGAACAGCCGACATCAGAACCATAAAGCAAAGGTTTAATTACGTCTGTAGGAAACCGAACGTCCCATACCTTGCTCAATTAAGAAAGTCATTACAAAGCCGTAGTTAAACATCAGTGGTAGTTGATACTCTACTCTATATATAGTATGATCTATTACATGAAGTATGACAGTAAACTTATTACCATGGATATCTGAAAACAAAAAGGATGGCTGCCTGATTAGTAGTTGAAATTCGAAACCGTTGTTTTAAAGTAAAACAGTCTGAAATTTATTTTCCAAAATATCCAATAACATAAAGAAATAAAAAAACAACTTGAGAAGTTGACCGAATTGCAAATTTTAAGGTATGTTGACTGAGAAGTTAAGTTTGCAGGTATACAAGTCGGCAAAGGCACGATTCCAGCTGTTTGTATAAAATAGTTTTGCTGCTTGTTGTTTTAAATAGACGCCACGGTATATATCAGCAGGAAAAGGCGTAGACTTGGATCAAGTCTGTCTCAACAAGCCGAAGGGGGCTCTCAGCTAGGAATTTTGCAATGAGTAAACACTTCTCCTGGGTTAGTCGAAATATGCCGAGATTTTTGACTTGAAACATAAAAATGACACCTTAACAAAATAACGTTAACCTAATCCATCCATGTTTTAGTTCTTTTGAGTACTTAGCAGCTTTCGAGTTTTAGTCGGTTATATCCGACATCACAGAATTATATGAATCGGTAGTGTGCTGCGTAGGCATGCATGCATGGCTCGAAACGTTAGTATTTCAACATGCACGAAGGGCCTTCGCCCGAAACGTTATAGAAACTATGTTCAATAGTACTTAATATACTATATATATATATATCGAGCACGTGTAATTTTGTTCACGGAATGTCTAAAAGTGCTCAATACCATAAAGGTAGAGCCGTAGAGCGAATATAGTATAGTTTAAGTGGGCTTACCTCAAAATGTTGAGTGTCGCAACTGTCAGACTGTCAGATCGCCCAGCGTGAAACTGACAGTTGCGACACGCAACATTTTGAGGTAAGCCCACTTAAACTATATTATAGACCTTATTCAAAAATGGCCGCCGAATTAGAATTCTTTTATGTGCATATAAATTAGCCCTTATGACCTCGTTTTAAAGTAAAAATTATTTTGAATATAACACATGAAAACGAGTTCATAAGGGCTAATTTATATGTATATAAAAGAATTTTAATTCGGCGGCCATTTTTGAATAAGGTCTATATAAGTATATATATATATATATATATATATATATATATATATATATATATATATATATATATATATACTTCATGTTATGCACGCAGTTGACTTTAACCGCATGCATGTTGATAACACTGCCTGCGTGCAGATGCCCTTCCCCCTCCTGAAATCGGAGGGCGTCTGCACGCAGGCTAGTTAATGCACGAACTATGACTTCCAAGAAAACAAACCATGTTTAGTTTAAACAACCATTTCAGACTAGTGTCTATCAAACAGTTACCAACAGTCTAAACTTATTGTAACAAATTCTTCTGCGAATAGAAAAATAGACCAATAATATTATTTCCGAATCACTCAGACATGTTCAAAAAGTCGTCTAATGGAATTAAAGGCGTCTTTCAAGAATATGTTAAAACTCGGATGCTAAGCAATTATAGATCTACAGCTTTCGCCTTTTAAGGTTGTGGAAGACCTGAAACCGATGTCCAGAGTCGATGTGTATTTCGAAACTCATATAGCACATCCGCTTGATTGCGATACTACGTTATTCTAAACTAATCCTAATTAACTCTGACCAAAGGCTTTCACGTAACAACAACACAAAATGGGGGAGGGAAAAGACATACGGTTCGTTTCCGTTTCCGATTATAACATCTGATATAACATATCATCTATTGATTGTTAGGATTGTATGAGACATTGAAAGGACCCCAATATGTAGTTACCCATGCAAAGTAACCAAGAAGAACGTGCTCCCACTCATTACTAATTAGTAGAATACTATTATTTGATCTGTTGTCTTGTTTTAGCTCATATTTTGAGTTTCAAGATGTTTATTTTCGGTTTATGCTTTATCTTGTAAAATGCTACGTAGGCATTGTTTTAGAGAATGGTTTTGTTGCCGAGATACTAACATTTTCAGCAAATTAAGCCCTTTATGACATTTTATTTTGATTATAAAGAGTTTCGTCCGATCGCGAAGCGTAAGATTTCGTTATGAAGTATTATCGTATTATCGGTAGTTTACCACCTTTCACTTTGCATATATCATTGATTAGGGTCCTAAGTCCTAACTCCAACACAAACTATAACCGGATAACCCTATATTCTCCTCTTATAATAGTCATGGAAATTTATCAATTGGCCTGGCTATAAACCCGTGAGATGTGAGCATTCCGTTCTGAATTGGGGTCCCTTCCGCAATACCTCATTGTATCTAGGACTGCTTGGCGAGTTGTTTTTTGTTTGAACCATATTGAACACGTGGAAACAATCAATGGCATGCTGCATCTTTTTGAAAACCCGTTGCGCGTTGCCAAAGCAACTGAGGAGTGAGTCGCACGTAGAACCCCTCTTGCATAGAAGACAGCACGTCACAATATGAAAGAGATCAAGCAGGTTTAATAAATTAAGAGCTACCAAAGAAACAGTAATATTTTTGTTTTAAAAAGAATACCTATTACAGCACGTTTTAATAAGGGGTGTTAAATTAATTGTACCTTTGTTGTGAGTTAGACAAAGATAATTGTTCTCTTATAGGTTTGTCTTGATCAAGATGTGATGATAACTCCCTACCCTATTCCTATAACAAAGCAATCTTGCTAAACTTTGTATATTAATAATTATGTGTATTAGGACTTTGTTTAAGATCACTTTATAACAGTCAAAAAGGTAATATTTTCAGTAACATTTTCCACTTGCTTATTTTCCGGATGATAATTTTTCGATGCACTCAGAGTGTAACCATCCCGATTTGGCTACGATCAAGTATCCGGCTTTGGCGTAAAAATTCCCTTTGAACACCTTGCTATTATTGTATTAAAATAATACAATTGGGGAAAAAAAGTAACTGGGTAACTCAGGGCCAAGGTCTGCTAAAAATTCCACAGTGATGGAGTTCATTCAGCCCATGCCTTTTTTCTAATTGTCCAAACATTCATCTTCTACTCGGAAAAAAAAAACGCGATTACTTGAGCCAACAGTACTTACAGTACTTACAGACTTGATCCAAGTCTATATAGCTGACTTGATGTAATAAATTTTCGAATTTTTTCTTTTTCTAGTTTCTGGATTTATACGATCGACGGGTCCCCAAACCAATAAATAAAAAAAAGTCTGGTCTCATGACATAGATGATATCCGTAGTTTTAAAGCAATAAGGTAATTTAATATGCAAAGTAACTAACTTATATATTAACTACGGCACATCAAAGAAAATCGACGCATGAATGAACTATGTTAACTATACAGCTTTGTAATGTACTATATAACCTTTTTTTGAAAATATATTACAGTATACCTTCTAAAAATTAACTTATCACTCATACGTTTTAACTCGTTACGCCGTCACGATGTCATCTAGGTTCGTAAGCTGGACACTCAGCTATTGTAAAGGGTGTGGTAGATTCCCTAACCATTTCGTGGTCCTTTACTTACATGATCAATTAAATTACTAGAAATACATGAACACAACAACCCCTTACCCGCTTTAACGTGTATTTTTTACACCCCCCCCCCCCCCCCCCCACCCCACCCCACCCCCATGCTTTAAGAAAAATTTCCAGTCGAAAATAGTTATATAACAGTGGTTGAAAAAAGACGAGTCGAAGCAAAATTTAGATTTAATAAACTCCGGTAGTCTGGTTTAAAACCTATTTTGTTTATTCGAGGTTTCGAAAGGGTTTTTTTAGCAAGCCTTTAAATGGTTTCCATGTACATGTTTTGATGGGGGGAACGTTTCTGGTTTATAAATCTTGCTTTCAAATGGTTTCCATGCATGTTGTTTATTACAATGACAGAACTCAAGCAACCTAATCTGCCTAATGTGAAAATTAATAGCCTGGGAGATGAAGTAAAATGCAGATCTAGAATTTGATTCGAAAATACACTAGAAATACATGATCGCAACAACCCCTCACCCACTTTTAATATATACATTTTTGTAAACCACCACCACCACCACCACCACCACCACCACCACACACACACTTTCTGGTTTTGTTTTTGTTTGTTTTTGTTTGTTTTTTGTATTTACATGTAAGACTATTATAGTTTTTATATTTAGTCTATTATGTAATTTTTGAATAGAAAGAGAGAAACAAACCAGTATAACATCAAAGAAAATTCATTGGCAAAGTTCATCTGTAGTCATGCACTGACACACCGAAAGAGCATACGAAGTCAATATTAACTGAAAAGAAACGAGATGAACCAAATAACAAATTTTCGTTCAAAAGAGATACTGAGTGGCCAAGAAAAGACACAATGCCACGTCCTAGCAAGCAAAGATAATTGTAGACAAGAATATTATTTATATGGCATGATTTTCTTTTTCAAGACTCAGCTAAACTGGTAAATATGAATCTCCTACCGTTAAACTTTCTTCTGCTTTTGTCACCACAAACACTGCCAATTCAGTCTATACTCTCGGTTTCTTACTTCCGTGACCAGGCATCATTCATTTCTCTTCAAGATCTAAAAAGCCGTTTGTTTCAAACTGATTTCTTCATCGTTCTCCCTCGAGTTAAGTAGAATACACCAGAGCAGAATTCTTTACAGGCTTTGGCCAGTTTCAGGACACAGTGTCGTTTAATTTTCGGTCTTCGTCGTAACAGTTACCAGTACCCTGCCAGCGAACTGCGAAAGTTGCAGATTTTTTGACATATATATATATAAACATCTCGCAGAATTTCTTTCCCACTTGCGTGTAATTTCGCGTGTACTCCACGCGTGTCGAGATTAGCACCCTCACTGGGCTCGGGAAAAATGTACTAGAAATACATAAACGCAGCCCCCTCGCCCGCTTTTAACACATTAAAAATACATAATCCCACCCCCCCCCCGATTAAAATAAGCAACTGATCTGTTTTTTATACAAATATAAACACCCTTGCCCTCCTGGCCTCCTTTACATCCTGTTTTATTACTTTTATGAATGTAATTTTTCTATTATTGACCAATTTCCAAAGCAATGTTTTATTCCAAAATAATAAAGCAGTGGCTGAGGAAAAACTTGTGTCACGACCTAACTTAATAGCACCAGAAACTGATAGCAAAAACAAACAATAATTACAGACGCTTATATCAAGGTGCCTATTAAACTGTTTAAAAAATATGATTCCTCATGTTCCAAATATAATGTTGAACCTCAAAGAAAAACATCAGAACAGAAAAAAACGTGGGTAACAGCCTGAAAACTATAGGTATAAGAGAGGAAAAATTAACCAGGGAAGAACTATAAATTAATGCAAAGTTTTACTCGAACCATGCATGGAAAAAAACGCCTGGGAAAATGTATATTATTGACAAGATTTTTGCTGTTTTAACCGAGTTTATTTAATATTGAAAAGGTTTCGGATATATACCGACTCTAATCAGCTAAAGAAACGGCTGGTAAATTAAATACGAATCACTGCTTACCGTTAAATTTTCTTCTGACTCTTCTCAGATGCTGCAAACACTGCCATACGGGCTACGGCGTTTGGTTTCCGTGGTTTTTTCGTTCGGTTCTTAGCAAAAAGCAATCAATTCTCTTCAAAATGTGAAAAGCTGTTTGTGATGATGTTCCTTTCAATTCACTGTTTTCTCTCGAGCCAAGATATACCAGTGCATAAGTCTTTTGCTGGCTTTGAACAGACACACGAAGAAACATCTTTTTGTTTTTTTTCAGTCACATTTGGCGGCATCTTTTCCGACCTTTATCGCAATTTTTCATGCTTTTTCAATGGTTTCTAGTCGTGTTTAATATTGTTTGGTTCATCCCACTGCAACATCTCTTCTTGGCTTTCCTTTTTCGGTCATTTGTAAACCAATTTTTCTGACAAAGATTTTGTTTCGCTTGAGCCGCGAAAGTTGGCGATTTGATGGATATATTTAACAAATAGAAAATCGCTTGCGTGTCTCTGTACTGTGATACAAACACGAATGACGTGATTTCAACCGGAAAAAATGCCTAGTGGAAACACGAGGCGAAGCCGAGTGTTTTCACACATTTTTTCCGGTTGAAATTGCGTCATTCGTGTTTGTATCACAGTACAGAGTCACAAAAGCGATTTTCTATTTGTTTTATAAAATAACTAACCGTTTTACGAGGTAAAAAACCAAGGAGAAGCCACCAAAGTGACCGAGACTCAGCTGACGAATGATGGCGTAATCAAATAAATACGCCAGTGATTACGTGAGATTTAACCAAACAGAGCATGCGTTGTACAATATAAAATGAAAATGACGTCAAACGTGTCTCTGTACTCTGAGTGAAAATGGCTCTCGTCCAATCAGAGCGTGCGTAGCATGCCTGTTATTTTATAAACATACATCTAAACATCTCGCAGAATTTCTTTCCCACTCGCGTGTAATTTCGCATGTAAGTGGACTCCACGCGTGTCGAGATTAGCATCCTCACAGGGCTCCGTCGCCCGGTTCGGGGATTAAAGGACTGGGGACTAATCATCCTTACTCGCAGCCAGCGGTTGAATTACGAATGACTATTTTTCAGAGGAGAGGAAAACAGGAGAACCCGGAAAAAAAACCCTGGAGGCACAGGAGAGATCAACTACATGAGTCCCAAGCTTGACAAAGTCTCATTCCCAAGCGATTGCCCATCCAAGTACTAATCCCATCTAACTGGGCTTAACTTTAGGTGAGGAACAGCGCGCTAACAACACACACGGTCATTGCCAACCATTCTTGTGAGTCCTGAAATAAATAAAAATAGGTTAAAAATAAAGATGAATGTAAGGAAGATGTATTAAAATTTTCTCAGAGATAACAAACAAAAGGAAAATAATGTGGAAAAGAGCGAGAAAGCAAAAACTAAAAGCAAAACCGACTGAAGCTTATCCCCAAAAATATTTTTTTCATTCAACGTGGCTACCTATGATTATTTTAATAAGAGGCTGGGAACGAATTATTGCGGCAAACATGTGGTGGGGCATTCTCATCCCCAGAGCCTCTCCGGTGCTGGCGCGCGGAAAAAGTCTGCGCGCAGTTGACGTTTGTTTGGAATATAAATTTTCCTTTCGTTTCGGATTCTGGAGGTTTGGCTGCCTCGTATTAACTCGTTTGACTTTAGAACAGTTGTGATTGTGGTAGATTCCGTTCGAAGAAGGTATTTGTCGATTGTGGCTCATCGCCGCATTTACTCGACAGGGCAGAAGACATTAAACTTTACGAGTGCGCTTCAGAGCTTGGCCATTTATATTTCCACAGAGCCGACTGTTATTGTTTATATTTGACTTGTATATTTCAACGAAATTCCTACATGTACTGGCCATGTACAAACAGCTTGCAGTGTGCGGTCTATCGACTTCAAATTGCTGTCTGTCTTCTGAGTTCTGGCTTTGATTTTATTATTAAAGAGAAACAGGTTGATTGTTTCGAAAAACGTCCGATTAAATTGTTCGGACTAGAACTATAATTAGAATTTTGCTTCGTCAGTTTTCGTGTTTCAAATAATATTTATTTATAAACATTCACTAAGCTCCGTTAACTAGGCCTTTGAATTTGAACAATCAATCAGATTATATGCATACAAGCCCCAACCTAGGAGGAATCCAGTGAAGCAATTCACCAATTCCTAGGTTATAGGGTTCAAGTTTGTGATGAAATCAGGCTTACATAAAGTACGGGAGTTTTGGCAAAGTCTAGATATTTGGCAACGAAATTCCGACGCTGAATGATTCCGCTTTAAAACGCCAGTATTTCGTTGCTAAAATACCGTCAGTTTACAACTTTTTCATTTCGCTCTATCCAAAACATTGGGTTATGTTAGACGTGAATTAATAACCAGGTGCTGCAATGGATCTAAAAAAAGTTTTATTGTCAGCAATTATTCATTTAACCTCCAGTTATTTCTCCAATTGCACATACAGTTGTTCTTACAATTGTTCCTTTTTAATTGTTCTTACAATTATTCCTTCAATAGTTGCTACAATTGTTCCTAAAACTGTTTCTCCAATAGTTGCCTCAACTGTTTCTCAAATTGTTCCTTCTAATTGTTCCCCCAATTGTTCTTCCAATTGTTCCTGGGAATAGCTGCTCCAATTGTTCCTCCAGTGTTTCCTGCAATTGTTCCTACAATTGTTCCCACAATAGTTACTCCAATTGTTCATTGAATTGCTCCTCCAATTGTTTCTCGACTTTCTTTTCTAATCCTTCCCCCAATAGTTGCTCCAATTGTTCCTCCAATTGCTTTTCTAATTGTCCCCCTAGTTGCTTTTCTAATTGTTCCCCCAATTGTTCCTCCAATTTTCCTTCAATTGTTCTTTCAATTATTCCTACAATAGTTGCTCCAATTGTTCCCCCAATTGTTCCCTACCATTATTTCTACAATTGTCCCTACAATTGTTCCTACCATTCTTTCCACAATTGTTCCTCCAATTGTTCCTGCAATGGTTCCTACAACTGTTTCTATAATTGTTCCTACAATTTATCCTACAATTTCTTCTATAATAGTTGCTCGAATTGATTCCCCAATTACTCCACGAATTGTTCCTACAAAGTTGCTCCAACTATTCCTCTAATTGTTCATCCAATTGTTCTTCCAATTGTTCCCGTAAATGTTCCACTAAATGTTCTTACAACTGTTCCTCCAATTTTTCTTCTAATTCTTCCTCCAAAAGTTGCTCCAATTGTTCCTTCAATTGTTTCTATAATTCTCTTTCTCAAACTGTTCTTCCAATTATTCCTACAATTATTTCTGCATAACCCTCCACAGAGTGGCCGTTAAATACAGGGTGGCTGTTTTATGCAGGGTAGTCGTGTAATACAGGATGGCCATTTATTAGTGTGCCGTTTAATGATTCCTCTAATCGTTCCTTCAATAGTTGCTCCAATTGCTCCTCCAATTGTTCCCCTAAGAGTTCCTACAATTGTTCTTATAACTGTTCCTACATATAATCCTACAATTTTTTCTACAATAGTTGCTTCAATTGTTCCTCTAATTGTTCATCCAATTGTTCATGCAGTTGTTCCTACAAACGTTCCTCTAAACGTTTTTACAATTATTCCTCCAATTGTTCTTTTAATTCTTCCTCCAAAAGTTGCTCCAATTCTTGCTCCAATTGTTCCTCCAATTATTCCTCCAAAAGTTGCTCCAATTGTTCCTCCAATTCTTCCTCCAAACGTTGCTCCAATTGTTCCCCCAAATTGTTTCTAAAATTCTTCCTCAAATTGTTCTTGCAATTATTCCTACATTTGTTCCTGCATAATCCTCCAGAGTGGCCGTTTAATACAGGCTGGCTGTTTAATAAGAGTGGTCGTTTAATGCAGAGTGGCGTTTAATATAGAGTGGCCGTTAAATACAGCCTGACCGTTTAAAACAGGGTGGTCGTGTAATACAGGTTGGCCGTTTATTACAGGGTACCGTTTAATTATTTCCCTAATTGTTATTGTTCTTCTGGTTCTTCCTCCAACGATTCCTCCAGTTGTTCCTCCGATTGTTCCTACAACTGTTCCTCTAATTGTTTCTCAAATTTCCACCAGTTGTTCCTCCATTTTTCTTGCCAAATGTTCCTACAATTATTTCCACAATTGTTCCTACAATTCTTTGCAAAATTGTTCCTACAATTGTTCCTGTAATGGTTCCTACAATTGTTTCTATAATTATCAGGGGCGGATCTAGAGGGGTGCGAGCGTGGCTTGAGCCACGGTCAGATTTTCCTAATTATTCCAAATTAAATAATATAATTGATATTTCAAAAATAAAAAAACTATTAATAACAAAAGGATAGTTGACGTAAGAACGACATTAGCCACCGTAAAAATACTAAACCGATTGTCAAAATAGCAACGGATTTTCGCATCTTTGACAATCAGTTGCACCGCAATCGGTCTCAGGTAGTTAGAAGTCCGAGAATGTGGCGAGAGTGGCCGAAAAAGTTACCGAACGTGCTACGAATTCGCTGAAGAAATTGGAGAACACTTCTGCTAAATTCAGCCACGGTCAGCGGAGCGATCTGCTAAATTCAGCCACGGTCAGCGGACTATTAAGGGGTGCAAACCAATCAGAGAGCCAGATAGAGTGGCTGAATTTGGCGGGAGCCACGGTCAGCCACCCTTGCCATATCTTGTTACAATTTTATTGCGAAATAATGCAATCAAATCGTCGGCTCCGGTAGTCGGTAGTGCACGTCAGTCTGTCTTGACCGGAGTTCTTCAGAATGATATTAAAGAATGGCTGCGCGTATGGAGGGACAATGATTGTGCCTGTGACAGATAGTCGAAATACTAGATGGTAAGTTCACAAGAAAATTAAGGAAGATATGTTGGTTTGTTTGGTTTCTTTATTTATAGTACGAGTTCCTCTCTACTAAAATTGTTGATCGTCAGACGCTAGTTACTATATTAATAAGACTGTGGTGTTTATACTCGGACTATATAAATCTTTAAAGCATTGATCAATTTGAAGAATAAGCATGAGATCAAACCGAGAGCCACGACTTCTCTCTCTCTCTCTCATTACATTATTCTTGACGTTGCCTCATGCCCAGTCCTTTTTTCGAGCTATGTATAGTCGACCAAGATCTCGATTTGTTAAATTTCGCGTTTGTTTGTTTGTCTGTCGGCATTACGTCATCCATATGACCTGTGTGACTCAGTGCGCATGTTCCGCTCAACCTCGTTCCCAGGGCCTTTGTTCCGCTATCATTCACTATTTCACTCAGCTTCTTCCTCGACAGAAAATTCACGGTAAGAACAAATAATCATGTCTTTACTTTCTCGTGGAAGTATTCATCAGGGTCATGGTTTCAGTAGCCAGTCTCGAGGAAAGCAGTGCTCTTTCATGAGTTTATCAGCGCTGTTAACAGCACAAACTATCGAGTGGAACTCGACAACCATGATCTCATTCCTCGTGAGAGATTTCTGTCGCTGAACAAACTGTTGTTTGTTGCCGTTGGTTAGTAGACAAGCCAAAGAACTCGTCCAGTGAGACATGTCGATCAGAAGTTGTCAACACCACGGCGGCGGTGGATTTTCTAAATTGGCAAATGGCAATGCCATGACACACTAAGTTGTGAACTGTCTTACAATCTCGGTGAGGAGAGTATCTTGTCGAGGTATAAAGATATCGGTTTCTACAACTGACAACTGTTCCTTGGTAGGAATTTCATGGTTTTCTTCTATTTTTAGGTGTACAATGTATATTGGTGTGGGTTCATTGTGTTTGTGCTGATCAACATTCTGACTGCGTTTGTGTATGTTGACTGATACAATGGTACATAATTTGCTGTACTGTATAATTTTATTTAAAGCTCTAGATTTGTCAAAACATAATTAAGCACTTGGAATTGCATTGATAGTTTTGCCACAGCATTAGAGCAAGAGGCACGATTATTTAATATTTGTATATTATTGTGTGTATATCCTGTCAAAACCCTTGCCATATTATGTCAAGGGATAAGTTATAGTAACTTGTAGTTTTCAATTTTATAATTAAAAAATATAGAAGAAATGTGTAAATACTCTGTCTATTGTAATTAATATTAAATTTTTGGAGTTTCCAGTGTCCTGCTGGGAAGAGGTGAGAAAAACTTGGGTGGAGTGGGCAAACTCGGGTGGAGAGGGCATTCTTGGGTGGAGTGGGCAAACTTTTGTGGAGTGGGTAATCTTGGGTGGAGTGGGCAATCTTGGGTAGAGTGGGCAAGGGGGTGTCACATTGGCCACAGACTACATAGAGTTGCTTGTGGAGTGGGCAGCACTTCACTTGCGATAGTAATTTCTAGTTATTAATATAATTCTCATCGACTGAAACACAGCAGTTAGTATCATGGTTCAACTTTGAAATATTATCTGCAAGACTCGGAGACTTGTCAGTCGCGGGATTTAACACTCTCTTAATCGTATGTCGTTTCGAACTATTTATATTATTAGCTTACAGACTGTATAGAGCGACGATATTTACGAATCTATTTACTAACTCAGTTTACATCTTCTGGCTCTCATCAACTCCATTGTTGTTATTCTCGCTTTATCGAGGGAAAGAGTCCGAAAGACAGTATAAAACGTAAAGGGACTCCATTTCCTGATCTGGAGTCTGACAAATGCTAGCTGATACATAAATTGTTAATATTAATATTACACTAGCAGGGTTGCTTTGATTATTCTTGTTTCAAGTAAAAATTGGCTGGCATTAGACAGCTAGAATACTCAATAGAATTCTAAATAATGGCCAAAGGATGCCCAGCTGCTTGACTGGTTAGTTTACATGTCACACAAAACTCGTTAAACATACATTACGATTCATATTGGATCAATTACTCCTAAACATTTTATTGATAATGAGAAGATCTTGGCTTGAACTTAAAGAGAAAAGAAAAATTTTGATTTGAGTAAAATTTATACAAAGATCTCGGTGAAAAACATGTATAAAACGATCCTACAATATGACTCTAGATCTCTCTCAAAATGCAGGAAATGTGTTTTCAGAGACTCTAATTTTCAAAATCTTCCGGGGGGGCATGCCCCCGGCCCCCCCTAGATTGTGGGCCACGGTCAGATTTTAGGCTAGATCCGCCCCTGCTGATAAACATTGAAAGGGAGTACGCAAATCGTGTGATGAAAGAAGACATGGAAAGAATGATAGACATTTTTGGCAAACGGAAAGGTCGCAATGCCTATTTCTTTTAACTTGCATGCGATAAACAAGATCTGCGAGAGATTGTATATATATATTTGTAATGGTATGAGAGAAAAGACTCTGAGACTCTCAGACTGCTTCTGAAAGACTTGATAGCTTCCGATTCCCATTGAGGGGAACATTACGTTGTTTTTTGCATTACTTATTGCAAATTTATATTGTTTTGTAATTGTAAATAATTAAAAATAAATAATCGTCACAACTTTGTGGAAAACTCGTTTTAGTTAATGATTGATTCATTTTGAAAATTCGGGTGACAAAGAAAATTTTCGGGCAAATAGCCTCAGCCCCCAATTGAGATTGGCCCGGTACGCCTATGGTTAAATCAACAAGATGTGTAGTATGTCTTCATAGACTTCAAGAAGCATTTGACAGGGTATAGCAAGCAGTCTTATGGGCAACCATGAAGAAGTACAACATCAGTGCCAACTCATCAGGATAATAGATCAGTGTTACGACAAAGCCATCTCAACAGTGGCAGTACGGGAGAGTGGTTTCGTACATGTATTGGACTTAGACAAGCTAAGGCTGTCTACTCTCTCGTACTCTCTTCAACATTAGAGAGTTTTAGATTGACGTTCTTTCTTATAACCGCAAACTGCAAACCGCGGTTAGACGTTTGCGGTCAGAAGTTTGACGTTAACATATCAAAGAGCATTTAGATTGGCGTTCGTATTTTCACTTGTTGCGAGCCGCCATGTTTGGTTTTCAATCGTTCATACGTTATTCACCAAAAATTGACATGAGCTTCAGTGTTCAATTCAAAAACGTTGTGATTCAAGAACAACAGACATGTAAGAGTATAAATTTACACCCCAAACGTGGGTTGGTTGAGCAAAAGTTACATAAAAACCTTGCCGTAATTCACTTACCTCAAGAAGCCGTTCTAGCAGTACACGTGAACCGCAGACGTACCGCTGGACGTTGGTCACGTGGTTTCTAGCGGTTTGCGGTTATCAAGAAAAGACGTCAATCTAAAACTCTCTATTTTCGTAGAGAGACTCGTGACTGACGCACTCACTGAAAGACCATGCGGGAACACTCAGTGTGGGGCGATCACCAACACAACTGAAATCAAGGTGATGAAATAGTACCAGCTTCAAATACCTGCAGGGGGCCGTTGTGACAGAAATCCTGTCCGTGCGCAAAAAGCAGCAGGGCTGACAAGACTGAAGACAATTTCTTTCCACCATAAAGTCAGACTGATGCGTTCCCTTGTGAAATCGGTTTTTTTTCTCTACGCCTGCGAGTCATGGACTCTCGCGGCAGATCTGCATACTGGAAGATCTTGCACAGACGTCTGCAGCAAGATTTTGATTGAGAGAGCCATTGGCCTTTCCTCACTACAGACAAGAAATGGAAACTGAGATGGTATAGTCACGTGACCCGATCAGCTGTGGCGCGGAAAGAAAAACATGCTTGACCTTGACCTTAATTAGAGGGCAGCGAAGGATCGTGAGAGTGGAGCAGCGGAGATAAGACCCTGGGTACGAGGTAGCAGCGGATATAAGACCCTGCATGGGTACGAGGTTGCGTGAGAGTTGGCGGGTCAGTCGAGTGACGTGGTCAGTGGTGTTCTTACAAGTCATGTAGGCGAACTATACTCCCTAACATAGCCTCACCACGTTCTTGCGTAAAGACATTTTTACAAAAACACAAACAAGAACCACAAGAGAACCCTCTGAATCCCTATTTTTGACAGTCACTTTGCTCATATTGCCAGCCCTACGTTGTGACGTTTTAGTTCTAGAAGTTATTCGGTAGTGGGGCACTGGGGCAGTTTCGTTGCTCGCTCCCTTTGATGTTAGTAACCGTAATAAATAAAAGCAATTTGTAGCTACCGCGAGATGATTCGAGTTGTGCCCGAACAACTTTTTGAACTGGTGAAACGTACAGCCGTCATATTTTTTGCTATACAAAACCAAATTACTTGACGTCATTTGACGTAATCTGACGTGATCCATTTTACAAAGATTACAATGACACGGTAAACTGGCCGGTGAAACCAGTTAAAACGGAGAGTTTGCAGAGAACACTATAACTTGTCGGTAAATTGGTGGTAAAATACTTAAATTGATCAATACATTGACCGGCAAAATCCAGTTGGTCGGTATTTAAAAAGAGGCTAAAGACCTATACCCTCCGGTATCTACCGGTCACGAGAGAACATCTGTGACCAGCTGTGATCACACTCAGTGCCTTTGACCCCTTGACTGCGTCTCGTCGCCTACACACGAATTTGCACACAAATTGGTTGCAAGAAGTGGCTAGCTTGTGCGGGCTTTCCCCGTAAATTCCAAAGAGCTCAAAGAAATACAAAATAAAGGGTTTACTTTTTTAGTTTTTAATGAATTAGATTTATAAACTCCAACCCTCACCACCCTCATAGCAAAGAACAGCTTCCGCTGCGCCTGCATAATTTGCATAACGCCGTATTATTAAATTGTAGACCAAAACATTCAAGTGCCTCGAGATATTTTTGCATCATCGCAATGACCATACGATGAAAGGTCGGTTGCTTGCTTGCTTGCTTCGGAAAGAGATACTTTCACAGTATCTCAAATTTCACAAACGGCGAAGAAGTTCAGCTTACATGTATCGTATAAATACACTAGCACTATATGGTGAAATTGAAAGTTAAAGTCGTTTCAGACCCCACTAATCAGTTGCTTACAGTGTTTATACTGTCTTGGATATGTTCAACAAGCGACTGCTGAGCTTTTTAACTGTGGTAAGCTTAGTTACCATTAGCATTTATTTTATCAATTTATATCATCCGTACACGATGGAGCAGTTCCGTGATGGCAGACAGCGTATCATTATAAAACGACCCAGCCACAAGATCTTAGAAGACCTTCAACGAAATTCCTTTCTGGATTTACGTTCGTTTAATATCAGTGGGCACGATGTGATGGTTTTCTTGCACATGCAAAAAACAGGAGGGACTTCTTTTGGCAAAAATCTAGTCCAGAACCTTGAGCTAAAACAACAGTGTAAGAAAATTGTGAAACAATTCATAAAGCCGCGGTTTGAATGCAAGCGGCCGAACTCGAGTGAAATCTGGTTGTACTCGCGATATTCGACTGGCTGGTTATGTGGTCTTCATGCGGACTGGACTACCTTGACGAGCTGCATTCCCGGGGTTTTAAAAGCCCACTTGGGTAACCAGGATTTGAATAGGACTCGATTGTTTTATGTGAGCTTTCTTCGCGATCCGGTCGACAGATTCTTGAGCGAATTTAAACACGTTCAACGGGGTGCCACATGGAAGACCTCAACCCATCTTTGCAACGGTACTAAATACAAGCTTCCTTTCTGCTACAATGGTGTGGATTGGCATGATGTTACGTTGTCGGTTTTTCTCAACTGTCCACACAATTTAGCATCCAACAGACAGACTCGCATGATGGCGGATTTACATAAAGTTGGGTGCTACAATCGCATTATACCAAGCTCGCGTGCCAGAGAGCAGGAGAAAATCATGCTGGAAAGTGCCAAGATTAATCTGCGAAACTTGTCATATTTTGGTCTTGTGGAATACCAGAAAGAAAGTCAGTATTTGTTTGAGAAGACATTTGGCTTGAAATTTAAAAAGAATTTCCGTCAGATTACGGTTAGTGATACTTGGAGTGGTGAAGCTCGCAAAGAAGTTAGCCCGAAGCAACTCTTGCAAATTCGCAAAGTGAACCGGCTGGATCGCCAATTATATAGCTACGCTAGGACGTTGTTTTTTAGGAGACTTAAATATTTCGAAGGAGCATACGGATAAACTTCCCAACCGTACAAAGTAAGACTATACCTATAAATAAGTAAGTGGTTTTGACTCTTGCCAAATGTAATATTATATCTCTTGTCAATGTATTAATACTCCTTTCGAACGCATATTTGCTCAGATATTATCTGTTTTCCGTTTGTGTTTGTTGTTATTCGTAACCTGCACCAACTGTTTGTAAAATATTACGTGAACATTCTGTCAATGTAGTTGCATGCTATCATTGAAAATTCTATTTTCTTTTGTACTCTATTGTTTCAATGTTTCATAATTATGTTAATTGTGCTGTAGTAGCGAAACACACTGAACACTGACGTGTTTACTATCAGAACGTTATAAACCCATGGGCAAAAAACAACAAGCAAAGAAGATTATGAAGATTTAAGAAGATATAGAGCGATTATGAAGCGTATTATTTTATTGAATATCTACATGCATTTTTTAACTGCCCATGATGTTCTTTGTTTTCTCACCTCTTATAATGCATAACATGCCTCCTATTGTTGTTGGGTATTTTACTACATATCATATGTAAGAATGCATCAAGGTATTATGTGTAGTTATTCATTGGAATGGAAGGGTATAATACAGGCATATTTTGTCAACTAAAATTAATTTCTACAAGTACACATACTTGAGACCAGATCTGGTCAAGGACCAGTGCACACCAAACAGAATAATTTATTTGCTCAACTCTATTAAAAGGATTCTTTGAGTTCAAGGAGTTATGGTGCAAAGCAGGCTGACCAGGCTTTCTTTGTTTAATACCACTACAGCTGAATCAATGTACATGTACTATTACACATTCCAGTACATGGCCAGTCTATATATCCTTACAATAAGTTCCACTATTCTTGCAAATACAGTAAGTTCCTTATAGACCTTATTCCAAAATGGTCACTGAATTAAAATTCTTTTAGATACATGTAGATTAGCCTTATGAGTTATGAACTTGTTTTCATGTAAGAAATTTTAAAATAATTTTTAATTTAAAACGAGGTCATAAGGGCTAACTTGTATGCACAGAAAAGAATTTTAATTTGGTGGCCATTTTTGAGTATTAAAGGTCTATTGGACTAATAGAATATTATTTGTTCAAGCTCATAAAAATCAATACACTGTACATTTAACATGTACATATAGTTCACATACACATCTGGCCTGCAAATTACACCAACCAAAATTTAGCAACTGTCAGAACAAAATTAAATTTTCAACAGACATAATGTCTGTCCAAGTTAAAGAAATCCCTCTACATGATTCTTCTTTTCACAGTATTTAATAAAATCAAGCACAATATTTGAAACCGAAATAACTCTATAGAACACTTTCATAATGGCCGACTCTTTACATATTGTTTTATGTGCATCTAAATGAGCCTTCTTGGCCTCGTTATGAAGCAAAGATTCTTTTGAATTGCAGACATACAAATGAGGCTAGAAAGGTATATTAAAATGCACATAAAAGAATGTTCAAATTAGTCACTATTATGAAAGTGGTCTATGGCTTGTGGTACTGTAGTGAGTTTTTCAATAAAAAACATTGCAATATTGATTGACAAGTTTCTCAAGCAGCATCCACATGCAAAATTAATATATCGTGCATGTAGGATTTCAACAAAATATTAATTTTTGAAATATAGTAAGGTTAGATATACTGCCGAAACAGAGAACGTAGGAGTCTAACGTTTCAAATGAAAATATATTTAATTAGACATGGTGTATCTGCAATCAATTATTCTAAATTACATTTCACCATTCAAAACTTCAAATCTTTAAACTGGGTGTATATTCAGATCTCTAACTTGCAGTTTACAAATATATATATATATATATATATATATATATATATATATATATATATATATATATATATATATATATATATATATATATATATATATATATAATACATACATACATACATATACATATACATATACATATACATATACATATACATATACATATCGCAAGGTCGTGGGTTCAATTCCTGCCGGAAGGCCCGTGTAGTTGCATTTTTCGCAACTGGTCCCGGTTTGGTCTCAAAATGTATATATTCTACACTCGAATTTTCCTTCACCCAAAATCCTTAGAACATGCTATGTAATCAAGTGAAATGCCCAATATTACTTATAATATACCCAATTCTCTCCTGGCATTACCACCTTATTATATATACAGAACTCACGATCAAGCTCTCGGCAACGGCCTCCGTGGCTCAGTGGTCAGAGCATTGCACTAGAATCGCAAGGTCATGGGTTCAATTCCTGCCGGAAGGCCCGTGTAGTTGCATTTTTCACAACTGGTCCCGGTTTGGTCTCAAAATGTATATATTCTACACTCGAATTTTCCTTCACCCAAAATCCTTAGAACATGCTATGTAATCGAGTGAAATGCCCAATATTACTTATATACCCAATTCTCTCCTGGCATTACCACCTTATTATATATACAGAACTCACGATCAAGCTCTCGGCAACGGCCTCCGTGGCTCAGTGGTCAGAGCATTGCACTAGAATCGCAAGGTCATGGGTTCAATTCCTGCCGGAAGGCCCGTGTAGTTGCATTTTTCGCAACTGGTCCCGGTTTGGTCTCAAAATGTATATATTCTACACTCAAATTTTCCTTCACCCAAAATCCTTAGAACATGCTATGTAATCGAGTGAAATGCCCAATATTACTTACATATACATATATATATATACACACACACACACACACACACACACACACACATATATATATATATATATATATATATATATATATATATATATATAATAATATACGTGTGGGTTTTGGTCTACGAAACGCAAAGAGTGCTCGATAACATATAGTTAGAGCAAATAGATTTTCGCTTACCTCAATAGTCTGCTACAGGCTGTTTCATCTAAAAAAGAATCTTCAGGCAGATGACAATTTTCGAAAACAGGGGGTGCTTATATCCTTCTTGTCGGAACGTGGGAGTGTGGGGGCGAAACAATACATGCATTCATGGCTTTGTTGCGCTGTTTGCGCGGAATTTGTTTCGATGACGACATTGACTGATAATTTCTGCTCTTTTGTTGAGTAAACAATTCTTGTTTTTATCTTTCAAAATATAAAATTTTTCTTCTAAACATAAATTACATCGTTTTGAACCTCCCGTGTACGAAACGGAATGTTTTAAAATTTGCCAATTAATACTAAAATCCTTATTGTTTTCTTTCAATGCCCAAATATATTTCGAAAGTTTGGTGTCGTTTGCATGCTTTTTATGCTGAAAAGATTTAGTGTGGTTGGCCAATCGCTCTTTGAATGTGGTTGAAGTCATGCCAATGTAATTCTTGATCGTGTTTGTGTTGTTTACTGTGACTGTTGCTTTGTATACTATGTCCCTAGTCATGCATTGTTTTCTAAGTGGACAATTCGTGTTTTTCTTACAATTGCAACTGCTAGTGTCCTTATCCTGTGGCATGTTATTCCTAGATATGTGTGCATTGTGTTTAGTGATTATTGACTTAACATTGTTCATGCAGCTGTAACTTACTTTGACTGTGTTTCTGTTAAAAATTTAATGGAGCTTATGGTGTGGTGGGAAGTGTTTGTCAATTAGGTTTAGGAAATTACGTCCTATGTTTGTGCTTACACTCTTGCTAAAAGGTGGGTTGAACCAAGTGATGTTGCGTTGCCTATTTCTGCGTGGTTGCTGTGCTGTGTGTTGAGTGTAGCTAAGATCATGATCAAATGACCGTTGCCATGTAAAAGTGGTCATTAAGGACAGGTGGTCGTTCAGACAGGTAGTGATGTGACGTCACAGCAGCCATTTTGGCAGCACCACGACCCGCAGCGGTGGAAAAAGCAAGAACACTTCAAAGAAGTGCAGTCTTGATTCATTAATGTTAATATGTTATTTGGATATTAAAATAAAAGAAATTTGACATTTGTGTTTATTATCATGGCCTTTATAGAGCGATGTTCTCCACATTAAAATGGTCTCGTACTGTCGTTCACTTCAGTTTTTGCGCTGTGTTTTTGTTACGTTACAGATTCAATTTTTGTGCTGGTTTGGTCTTGTAATAAAAGCTCTTGGCTTTATTTACGATCTTCCAGTAGTATTTTTTAGATGTGAACACTCAGTTTTGTCACTTTCCTTTCCAAGCCGTTGTAAAATATACAAACTTGTCGTGGTAAACGATCGTTAAGATCAACTTGTCTAAAGTTAACAAATATTACTCATGGTTTTGGATTGTTCCAGTCATTGTATTAACTCTCAAACATCAACTAAAAAGTATTTGGCTTTGGCAGGAGAAATTCACACAGATTTTCATCAAATAATGCTCAAAAAAGCAAAACAAGACTATAAAAATGCAGTAACACGGCAATTGAGCAACACTTCCGGTTTCTTGTTTTCACATGCAGGGGCGGGTATTTCTTTAATGTATTTTGGCAGTTTTAGGTTGAGTTGGTCGCTCATAACAGGTAAATATCTTGTTTGGGACACAAAAAAACTGGTCACTGGTCACGTAAGGCAGGTGGTCGCTCATTGCAGGTATATTTTAACTACAAATCGTCCAGAAAAAGTGGTCATATATGACAGGTGGTCGTAAAACATGGGGGTCGCAAAACTCAGGTTTCACTGTATTAAGCAAAAAAATACGTCACAAATGTTCACACAATCTCACCATCAATATATAATAATAACTAAAAAGTTCATCATATATGTGTCCTTAACATACAAATAAGCTAGCAATTAGAAACAAAAAATATTCGCGCAATTTACATGTAACAATAAAAAAATTTGTTCTTCTTAAAAGTTATTATTAAAAAATAAAGCGCTGGCATTGTATTTTTGTTTTACATTTTGTGTTGACAGGTATATTTGGAAGTAGCATTTATTAGGGGGTGTTTATTGGAGAGGGGTGTTTATTAAATATTTTTATTGGTAGAGGGGGCATCTATTGGAGGGGCGTTTATTTGATAGTGGGCGTCTATTGGAATAAATAAGCTAACTCATTCCTCCAGAGGGCTTTCCTGGAGGTGAATAAAATTGTCTGGTATTAGCCAGAATAAAATAATTAATATTAAGACTGATTCATATAAAAAAAATGCCAATGTTCCTAAGTAAATGAGTACATTTACAAACCATAATTAACACTACAGGTTTCTTCTGGGTACCAGGCAGTGGCTGGTGTCCTTCCGTAACACTGGCATGTGACTTCTAAGAAAAAAAATTTAGATAGTTTATAGTTTAATTTAATACACATTTTTATACTGCACTCTTTATATATATATTATTATTATTATTATTATTATTATTATTATTATTATTATTATTATTATTATTAACCTGTATATATGTTGAAATTCTTCAGGGCAGCTGCCCCTCTTACTTTTTGCCATGGGAAGCAAACTGAATCTCTTATATAAATCCATTCCCTTCAATTTTGGCACTTTTCATACTTTACAGTGCTAACATCAGATGATTTTATATTCATTAAGGGGAGACCTCCTGACACGTTTGGAGGGAAAGAGTTGCATTAAAAGAAAAACAACTTGTTAAAAATACTTTCAATATAAATGAGATTTTATCAGATTGTGTTGGTCCATAAAATTTACATAAAAAGTGCCCTTTGACAAGTGCCCCTCCCCCCTGAAAAAAATATATTTGGCATGAATTTTTATATCATATAACAGAAAGGGATTTGGGGTGTATGTACTAAAAACTAACAAAACAAAAAGGGGGGCAGTTGAGTGGGGGTCCAGTGCCTCCTACCCCAGGATGCATTCCGTGCATGCTAAGCCGGATATCTCCAGCATGGCTCAGTGTGAGTTCCCAAAATTTGATATCTTGGTGTATTGGCATACGCACTTGTTCAGTCCTCTTGGCGTGCAAACCAATGTGACCAGCACTTTGCCTCTTTTGGTGTATTATTTTCTTATTATTTTGCATATTATTACTCATTATTTTCAAATGTGCATGGCATACCAAAAGATCCGATAAAAAATAATTGGTAGGCTACAGTAGCCTTGGAACTAAAGCTCTGAGCCTTGTCACCAATTTCCGGTGTGATACTTGCACAGAATCAATGCACCCTGGCTCCTACCCAAGCCTTCATACAGAAGATGGACAGATGAATGAAGCTAGGACAGACTAACCATGCAATTACTCCACGTCTCCACCCATGTTTCACCAGGCAATAACCAATAAAATTTACTAGGTACATGTATAAGGTATTGTATTTGGAGTATGCTTTCCTCCAACTTTGTTTCCTCAATATCAAGGGTTTGATTGCAAACCACCAATTTATGATTATTAGCATTTTTGCACAACCTGTGGTCACAGAATAAGGATCAACCAGAAGTCCAACTCTCTGTCGGCACCTTTGATGTAAGCGTCCTCGGGAAATGTCGGCCTCGCGATCCCGGCGCCATTTTGAAAGTAAGTGCAACCGGGAAATTATCCCCCTCGTCCTTACGACCCTCGGGCTCCTGTAGTCAATTACTCTTGGCCTTCTTGTGACCTTTTAATTAACTTTATATTGTTATCTATATATATAAATAATATTTAGTTAAGTAAATAAGTAATTTACTTTAGAAAACGATTCTTTGGAGATAGAATTCTTTGACCACGACCTTATTAAAACTTCAGTGAGCGGATACTACGGGTAAAAGTCCGTGGCAAAAAAGTCCTGCACTCATGAAGCGGGTTTTACATTTCTCGATTTTGCCGACACATTTGTTTATTGAAAAAGATTGCTAACAATTTCGGAACTACGCATTGTTGAAATACATCGGGTACGTATGTTGTTAGAAATTTTATAAGCTTTCATTTGGTATATAATTCAAGTTTTAGTGTTACCTGTAACTTTTTAAAATGTTCAAAATGTTCTCACCATTGCTCGTAAAATAAGAATTATATAATGGGAAATGGACTCCTCACAAGTGTTATAGAATTTTGGATTTTGTTTTTAAATACTAAACGCACAGCCTTGAGCAAGATATTAAACAAAGGGTACTGTCAAGTGCTATTCATGTCAGAACTTTTAATTTTCTTGCTGGGAAGTATTTTAAAATATGAAAAAAACATTATTATTTTGACGTGGACAGTCTGAAATGGATGAATTTCTTAAGTTTGTTTTGCCTTTTGTTGTTTTGGTGTTTGCTATAACCTCAGAAAGACTTCTGGCATGAACCTAAGATATTTCTTGAACAGAAGCTAATTCAAATACGAAAGGAGTGGAAACGTTTGCAGATTTCTAATTGAAGTTGAAAACGTTTTTGGTTGCAAATTAGTGATCATACCTTTTGAATATATGAAAAAATATTAAAACTTTTGTAGTCAATGGTCAGAACATTTTAAACATTTTAAAAAGTTACAGGTAACACTATGATTTGAACTATATACCGAATGAAAGCTTATAAAATTTCTAACAACATACGTACTCGATGTATTTCAACAATGCGTAGTTCCGAAATTTTTAGCCATCTTTCTCTATAAACAAATGTGTCGGCATCATTGAGAAATGTAAAACTCAGCTTTGTGAGTACAGGACTTTTTTTCCACGGACTTTTACCCGTAGTATCCGCGTACTGAAGTTTTAATAACCTCGTGGTCAAAGAATTTCATCTCCAACGAAATGTTTTCTAAAGTAAATTACTTATTACTTAATAAGTATTATTTATATATGTATAGATAACAATATAAAGTTAAATAAAAGGTCACAAGAAGGCCAAGGGTAATTGACTACAGGAGCCCGAGGGTCGTAAGGACGAGGGGGATAATTTCCCGGTTGCACTTACTTTCAAAATGGCGGACTGGCGCATGCGCATAAAAATAATGGGACACTTTTTTCCGAGAGTTGGACTTCTGGTTGATCCTTATTCTGTGCTGTGGTGCTGAAGATCCAACATGGCCGCCATGACGTCAAGCGCAAAATTGACTTCTTTTACCTTAAGAAACTGTCGAGTTACACCTTCGAACAACCCGTGACTCAAAATACCCCTTGGTATCAACAATTGTATATATTTTTATTACACAATCGGCGATTTTTATGGTGTGAATATTAAGACTGTTCGTCGGTTTATACGCGGTTCTTTGTTTTTGATGACTCATATAATTTTCGTTTATACTATATCAACCGATTTGTTCTTACCTTTCCTGACTTCTGCCTTGGATATAACTGTCGATGTAACAGAATTATAAAACAAATGCACAAAGCCTTCAGAAAACAAAAAGTCTCCACATAAAAATATGATAAAAAGCAGCCTGGATAAAATCATCAATCATGAACGGAATATACCAACCAGTTGTGACGTGGGAATCGCAGTGGCGGGATGTTACCATTGTTACGTAATTGTTACGAGACTTGCGACTAAAAGCGGAAAAAAAACACAAGCCGCAACTCAAGGCAACTGTTTTTACTACTTTTCGAATATTGCGATTACAAATGTTTTTTTGCATACTGACATTATTAAAATACGGAAACCATTTAATACTTCTTTTGTAAAATAACTAACTTTAAAAACTAACGTAAATTTAGATAAAAAGATATGATGGGAATAGAAATTCTTTTTAAATTCATATCCCCCTTCTTCGTGAATCAACTACCAAGCTCATTCCGATTTTCTCAAGGGAAAATCTGATCAATCTGATGAGCATAATTATGCTAGTTTAGCCTAATTTTGACGTTTGTGCATAATTTCTAGCATAATGAAAATCTGACATGTTTTTAGCATAATTATAACTAAGTGAATTAGCATAATCTCTGGCATAATTTTGAAAATGCTGTAGATAATAATTTATATTATGAAATTTTGATAATAATTACTCGGGCTACCTGTGGTAGAACGAGTCTAGGTTTCGGTTCGGTTATTTCATAGTCCCTAGAAATAAATTGTCTGGAAACGCGGCCAAAGTCTTTGTTCTAGGTTTTTGTTCACGTTTGTGCACCTTATTTCACCTTAACGCTTGCTGAACACATTGTATTTTTGGTATAATGAAGCAATCAACCAATAGCATCGTTGCTTTATAAATATTAATGAACGTAAAACAAAAGATTGTGCACCTTATTTGCCACCCTCAACCTAAATTGTAGCTTATTGTTAACCGCTTTGATGTTCGCCGCGTCTCCAGACAAAACTTCATCAAAACGACTTTGGACTTCATCAAAACGAAGATGAAAAACATTGCCCTGTCTGGTTTTCGTAGTTTCTCACCTCCTGCTTTTATTTTCGCCAAAGATGAACTTGGTATCTTGAAAACCCTGAAAGATGATGATAGTATTGTTATCATCAAACCGGACAAAGGAAATGGTGTTGTCATCCTTGACAAGTCGGTTTACTGTGAGAAGATGGAAGATATCCTAGCTGATAACGCCAAATTTCGAAAACTAGGAAAAGATGCCGTCCGATTGACCATCCAACGGGAAAATCAAATTAAAACCTTTTTAAGTGAACTAAAAAAGGACAATGTTATTTCTGATAGTCAATACAAGAACCTTAGACCAGTTGGTTCTCGTCCAGGTATTTTATATGGACTACCTAAAATCCATAAAGCTAATGTTCCTCTTAGGCCTATACTTTCTTCTATTCGTTCTCATTCCTATAAAATTGCTAAGTTTCTCGTTTCTCTTCTACGTCCTTTTTCACGTAGTATTTTTTCAGTTCATGATACTTTTTCTTTTGTTAATGAATTACTCGGATTAGATTTTAACACCAATGAGGTTTTCATGGCTACCTTTGACGTTACTTCTCTTTTTACTAATATTCCTTTGAATGAAACTATTGATATTATTGTTCAAAATGTTTTCTCAGGCAGCACCCGTTTTCATGGTTTTTCTGTTCTAGAATTTCGAAAACTTTTAAATTTGGCCGTTAAAAATTGTCACTTCTTTTTCAATGGAAATTTATACGAACAAGTCGATGGTGTTGCTATGGGTTCCCCTCTAGGTCCCTTGTTTGCTAATATTTTTCTTGCACATCATGAATCCAATTGGCTAAATGATTGTCCTCCCGAATTTAAACCGCTATTCTACAGACGCTACGTTGATGATTGCTTCATACTATTTCGTTCGCCTAACAATGTTATTCCTTTTCTTAATTATTTGAATTCTAAACATCCTAACATAAAATTTACGCATGAACTTGAGTCTAACAATTCCATATCTTTTCTTGACGTTAAAATTGATCGTTCCGGTGGTTGCTTTTCGACATCTGTTTATCGTAAACCTACGTTTACCGGCTTACTTACTTCTTTTGATTCATTTATTCCACTTACCTATAAAAAAGGTTTAATCTTTTCGCTTCTCAATCGCTGTTTTAACATCTGTTCGACATATGTTATTTTTAATTCCGAACTAGAAAAACTTAAAACTATTTTTATTCAAAACGGCTATCCAGAAAAACTCCTTAACAGTTGCATTTCCTCTTTTCTTGATAAAGTATTCTCGCAGTCTGCAAAACCATGTTCCGTTCCTAAACACGTTATTTATTTTTCGTTACCTTTCACTGGTCAGCATTTTCTCCAAATTCGAACGCAATTAAAAAAACTACTCAATTCTGCTTATCCTCAAATTAGCATTAGGTTTATAGCTCGGCCTTCTCTTCGCCTTTTTCATTTCTTTTCGTTCAAAGACCGGATTCCTCTTTCTTTGAGATCGCATGTCGTGTATAAATTTAAGTGTCAAAGCTGCGGAGCTTTGTATGTGGGTGAAACCACTCGACATCTGCACACACGCGTTTCTGAACACATGGGAATTTCGGCCCTTACTGGCAAAAAACTCGGTAGTCCACCCCGTGGTAATATTCTTGCCCATCATCATGAGACGGGGCATCCTATTTCTTTTGATGATTTTAGTATTATCTCTTCCTGCTCTTTTGAATCTGAGCTTCTTTTACGCGAAAGTCTTTTAATTAACAAACTTAAACCTCATCTCAACGGCAATATTGGATCAGCACCGCTTTACTTATTTTAATTTTCTCTTACCTCCTGACACATTCAGTGTTACCTCACCTCCTAACCTATAATTAGCTTGTAACTGATGTATTTTTAGTTCTTTATTCTTATTGGTCTATATGTATGTAATTAGAATTCTGTTTATTGTATATCCTGTAAATTAATATCTTGTAATCATTATCTCTGAAGATGTTGTAGCATAAACAACGAAACGTTAGATTATTAAATATTATGTTTTTTATGTCCTTTTGTTCATGGCTTTTATTCGTGTTTTGTGCTGGGCACTTATATTTATAATAAGATTAATTCTAGGGACTATGGTTATTTTTTTGAAACTGCAGGCATGTGATCCATCTGTGCATGTGACACTTACTTTCTTTCTTTTCGATCGAGTGGTTCGAAGCGAAGGTCGAAGTGTTTATGTCAGCTGCTTGCTTGGAACTGTTTAAAGTCAGTTATGTGGCTGGGAAGTATCTTGTTCTTGAATACGCTCACAATGCTTACAATCGCACACGCCGATCGCGGTAGACCTACTCTAAAAGATGCCGAGCGAATATTTCGAAATGGGTTGGTCCGCGAAGTCACCAGTCTTACTATGAATACCAGTCTTACTATGAATGCCAGTCTTACTATGAATGCCAGTCTTACTATGAATGCCAGTCTTACTATGAATGCCAAACTTACAAAACTAGAAACGAATATAAACTTGAATACGACGTTATGTGTGTCATTGAATTGCTCAAACCATGTGAATAGAAGCACAAAGAACATACTTGATGAAGCCAAGTTGCAAGTGACAGGTAAACATGCTGTGTACATCACTTATATGAACGCTGTATGGAAATTATACGAGGTAACTTTATTAATATTTATGATTTGTTTTATTTTTGCCTGTATTGTTTATTGTGTTAATACAAATGTCGTGCAAAATGAAGTCGATGTGATTCAACAGTTTATCGTTTCATATGAACAGTCACATGTTTTGCCTAATAATTCAGAAAGCACATTGCCATCGAATAACCCTGCTTCACCTGACATTGTAGCTGTATATGAGAATGTAAAATGTTCCCAGTTATCAGTAAAAGTTTCCGCTGATATTGACCCAGAGACTTTAAACACAAAGGAATGTACATCTCGTTATGCTAAATGTATTGTGATTGGAGTAAAGTACAACCGCCATGTTGGTCGACGTGATCGAGAACCTACACACGTAAAAACGCACAAGCTGTTACAGACCTGCAAGCAAGTTGTTACAAGGCTGTTCAACAGGCTGTCACCGTCATGTGTTCGCACTGGCTGTCCCAGTCTGTTAACATGTCTGTAACAGGTTGTTGACAACTTGTAACAAGGCTGATGACTCCAACAGATTGATGACAAGTTGTTCCAACAACCTGTTACCGTTCTGCACTTAACAAGCTGTTAACAGGTTGATGCTAACAAGGTTGTAGCAGCGTTTTGAATGAACAGCATTGTTACAACTTGTTAACAGCCTTGCTACAAGCCTGTTGCGAACACATCCTGTTGACAAGCTGTGAGATTTTTACGTGTGTAGCAGGATCCCAGCTAAAAAACTCTCTCGCCTTTTGAATAAAAGTAGAAAATTACGTAAACAGCTTCGAAAACGCATTAAAAGAAATGTACCCAGGTCTTCTCATATCCATCGTTTGCTTTATGCATTTAGCCATGAACGAAAAAAGCTGCTGAGCAATCAAGTAAGGTATTTACCCCAAGTTAATAAAAAGACAAAGGGTTTACATGAAAAATCAAAACGATCAAAACAAACAGCTGGACCGAAAACTTCTGTATTTGTTTCTAAAAATATAAATAAAGAGAGCCACAAGGCGTATACAAAACCACCATACCGAAATTATTTATTAATAGAATCAACTCCCTGTACTTACCTGAACTTAAACCACAGGGTGAATTGCTGCAAGTTCAATCTTAGTAGAGATATTGAAAAGAACCCAGGTCCTACTTTTATTGATCCTTGTAAAACTATCCATGCACCTTATAGTCAAGGTGATGTTGATGTATTTGGTCCAAATGCAGGACAGCAATGTGTTGCCATGAGTTTGTGTGCTTTGATATATAACTTCAGAAACAAATCAATGACTTACACAATAACTCACCCAGAACACCTAGTACAAATTATGAACCTTGGAAATGAATTGTATTCTGCATTGTCAAGATTATCAAGGCAATCTTATTTATTGCTAACTGAATTACCCAGCATGGTTACAGTGCTAAATACAAATTATCAACTTGAGTTTAGTGAAAGTTACTCTGGTAGACTCCATACAACTACTTTGAGTGAAAACATCCCATATGTCATGCCCTTAGAATGTGCTTTACAAGGTTTGGTACAAGAAAGTTATCATTCATTTCTGTTAACAATTGGATGTAGTACTGTATCCATCTATACTATTGCAAATGGTATACTGAAAATATTTGATTCACATGCAAGAGATTCATTTGGTATGGCTCACCCTCGTGGAACATGTGTATTGTTGGAAGTAAATTCAGTTATTGACTTGGTAGAATATTTCAAACATTTATACAAACCTGATGTTCTATTTGAGCTTAAAGGTATTAAAATTACTGTTGTACAATTTAGACAAATTACAAATATACATACAAACACATCAGAATCAGGTCACTGTTCATCGACATGTGACAATGAGACATTTATTAATGACAATTTAAATTGTTCTCAGCAATGTTGTGCAATGTGCCTCTATTCTATCTGCTTTTCTACTATTAAGGCATGTAGTTACTGGAATGATCTGACATTGAGTGCTGTTGCAGAGCACGACATGTTCATTTACCAGGGAGCCTCAAATGATGGAAATGAGTTTACATGTAATTATTTGCCAACTACAGTAAATATATATGGTGCTGATGTTGAGGTGGTATTTAATTCAAGGCAGCAGGACACATTGGTTACTAACTCTGTTTCTAGTAAACTGGCCTTTAAGAGTTTAATATTAGATAATACTTCAGAAAATACTGGGTTTTTGCTGTGGCTTTCAAACTATTGCTTATCTTGCATTTTTCAACATAATACAAGGCAAATAAAGTATTTCTTGGTGGCATGCAATGAAAGGCAAACAATTAATTTATTTGAACAATTTAATGATACAGATTTTCTCATTAATAGATTTTGCCATATTATCACACAAAACCTTAAGTGTGAAGAAATACAATACAATATTCAACTTTTGTCATGTTCGTGTCAACCCAGGTGAAAATCTTATTAAGATCTTACAAGATCTTACAAGATCTTGTAAGATTCTTATAAGATGACTTTTCTTAATAAGAATCTTAGTAAGATTGTAAATCTTACTAAGATCTTATAAGATTCTTATAAGATAATTTTTCTTATTAAGAATCTTAGTAAGATTGTAAATCTTACTAAGATCTTAATATTAAAATCTTAGTAAGATTTAAAGTCTTAATTGGATCTTACTAAGATCTTAATATTAAGATCTTAGTAAGATTTAAAGTCTTAATTGGATTTAGATTCTTGATAAGATCTTATTAAGATCTTAGTAAGTTTCTTGTAAGTTGCTAATAAGATTATAGTTTAAAGTCTAATTCAAAAACTCAATAATTCATGAGGAAAATTCAAAAGAAATTAAAGTTTAATCAGTGTCTTTATATGTGATAAAGATACCTCCTGATTTACATAAACTTTAGCTTTGATTTTCTTGGCTGAGACAAGGTTATTTTTCAAACTTACTACGCCAATGAACTTACCAAGTGGTTCGTTTTTGAACCCGTTCAATAAACTCGCAGTTCGTGTTTTATCAAATATAAAAACACCCGGCTTCGCCTCATGTCTTTATATCTGATAAAACACTCCTGCTCGTTTATTAAACAATGCATAAATGATAAAGGGGCAGTGCCCCGAAATGTTAAACTATTAAGATCTTACAGTAGTAAGAATTCATTCATTAAGATTTTATAAGATTATTTGGTAAGATCTTAATAAGAATTTATTAAGATTTTATAAGATTATTTAGTAAGATCTTAAAGAAATCTTATTAAGATCTTAGTAAGAATTGATTAATGAAGAATTGATGCATACATACATTACATAAATAAAAACAAATTTAATCACCTCTGCGCTGATAAAACGGACGAAATTCACTGATGCTAACAACATGCACGAATATCTTAAGGAAAAGCTAGACTCAAGCTGCTGAAACCTGCAGCATGCCACCCATAAAGCGCTGATATGTCAATAAGATCACACTCGCCCACTCACAAAAAGAAGCGCGGAACGGAACCTTTCGAGTTTGAGTAACTGTCGTGGGTCGTGGGTCGTGGGTAAAAGGTCGTGGGTCGTGGGTAAAAAGTCGTGGGTCGTGGGTAAAGTCGTGGGTAAAGTCGTGGGTTGCGAAAATATGCTAAAAATTTGGTTTTAACGTAATGTAATGTAATGCAATGCAATGCAACTGGCATTTGACACATTGGACCTTCCCAGGGGTGGGGCATTTAAAAATAACGGGGGTGGGGCATTAGTTATATAATATTATTCCAATATTCTGAGCCTTGTTCTTTTTGCTCAGCACTAAAAGGCGATTGGGAGTATAGGTAATTGAATTGTGTCCCTCTACCTCTACCATTTTTATCAACGGATTCATTGCGTAGTTTGAACTGTGTGTTCTGTTGCCTGTTGGGATTCGATTATGGAAGAGTTTAAAGCGAAAGATACAGAGTTTGTTGCGTCTTGGTTGAAAAGCAAACGCATGGACAGTTTAGTAGAGGTGTTTGAAATAAGCACTCAAAATAAAATGCTGATCTTTATAATGGTGAATCGATGTGATAAAAATAGAGGGTATACTTTACAATGATGAAATAAAAATGAGAGGTGAAAATTTCGTCTTTAGTGACACTTTAACGGAAACATATCATTTTGGCTTATTGTGCACGCTGAGAGCCTTGCAAACGTCTGTCATCAGTGCCGGAGCCCGGAGACATCAATGGACCAGGTAGATTTAAACCATTTTGATTGTTTGATTTCTTATTACCGCGTGTCAATAAAAATAAAACCCGGAGTGGGTCGCACTGATGCTTGTAAATAAGCCGGGGGTCGTGATGGGCTTTGAATGAGCGTGGGGGTTGTAACGTAACGTTAAACTCGGAGACGAAACAAGTCTCGGAGTTTAACGTTAATGAACTTGTCGTTAATGAACAGGGGGGACGTGCATGAATTTGTCACACCAAAGAACGGCAAAACTACTAGTATATGTGGGCAGAATTTCGGTATGTTTTGAGAAGTGCAAATATATTGAGAAGTCGTTTCTTGGCTCTGTTCTCGGTGAGATTAAAAAATATAAAAGTTATTTTTTGCCATAAATACGCGGCTATATGACCGTGCAATATGATTCATGACACGGATAATCTGATACCATCGCAGGTTAGGTGCGTGGTCACCTGTAGAAAGGTTAAATTTTTTCTGACTAGCTGCTTGCCACACACTTTCTGCAAAGAACATTTCTTTTACAATTAAAACAGTTAAAATACTCCAAGTCCTCAGCTGGGACGTTTTCCCCCAGATAAGAGTTAAAGAATAAGTGGACAAGCTGGCTATAACACCCATTTTCTGACAACGAATGTTACATCACTGATGCCGCCATCTCACTGTCAGTTCATACGACACTTCCATCGATCACACTTTCGGATATCAGTCTTGTAATCGAATCGAGCAGAGCAGACGACTAAAACTGACGTCTGTGGATGGAACTTTTAGTGTAAGTTATGGGAACGTTATTTTTTTATCTTTTTAATGTAGAAAACAGCGTAATGTTTGAACTAATAATAGACTTATATGCACCACTGTATGTAATATATAGTGAAAGTTGAGTTTCGCCTACTTTCCTAACCCCTGGTTTTAACTGATCATCACTTTCAAGGCAGCGCAAGATGGACAGACTTCCCTTAGCCTATATAATATCCTTCCGCTCGAGCGGGACGTTTAATAGCTAATACACCTCTTTTTATGCTATTCCTTTGTAATATCATGTTTGCAGGAATTTCTTTTGTTTGCGGGAATTTCTTTTGTTGTCGCCTCCGTCGACCTCAAACCGGGTATGATTAGTTCTAATCAGACCTTGCTTTGACATCAACGGAGGTAGGATTAGTAAAAATGAATATAATGAAGTATATTATTTATAGTGCTTATTTCAAACACCTCTACTAAACTGTCCATGCGTTTGCTTTTCAACCAAGACGCAACAAACTCTGTATCTTTCGCTTTAAACTCTTCCATAATCGAATCCCAACAGGCAACAGAACACACAGTTCAAACTGCGCAATGAATCCGTTGATAAAAATGGTAGGGGTAGAGGGACACAATTCAATTACCTATACTCCCAATCGCCTTTTAGTGCTGAGCAAAAAGAACAAGGCTCAGAATATTGGAATAATACTATACTAGGAGTTACTATAGCAAGGAAAGTGCTGCCTTTTTGCCACATGAACTGAATGCCAGTTGCATTGCATTGCATTACATTACGTTAAAACCAAATTTTTAGCATATTTTCGCGACCCACGACTTTACCCACGACTTTACCCACGACCCACGACTTTTTACCCACGACCCACGACCCACGACCCACGACAGTTACTCAAACTCGAACCTTTCTATATTTGTTTCTTGAGTTTTGAAATTTTGAAGGACGGAAAAGGATTAGAATGCATGGAGATAATACACAAATAAAAATGCGAACAGCATGGCTAATGGTTTGACGGGTTCTTTTAGGCAGGATTTTTGTAGACAAATTTACTAAATATTTGCTGTCACTCAGTACCTTGCTGCGCGTATCAAATGTCTTAATTCTCATATACCCAATTGTTTCACCTCTCCTTTCTAGTTAGCCTGCGTGCAGACGCTTGTATTTCCGGAGCTTGGGTAATTGAATTCAATTACACAAGCTCCGGAAATACAAGCGTCTGCACGCAGGCTACTTTCTAGTAGGTGTTTAGCACTTCTGGCTATACTGTAACGCCAGACGATTTTAGTCTGGTTAGCTTCGGACAACCATGAATTAAGTTGATTGCATGTGCACATAATATAACGGGAAAGAACAACGCATGCCATTAACATTCTTTATAAGTAGTCAAACACTTTTAATCTGTGCTTACATTTGTACTCGACTCGACCAAAACCCAAACTCACTGGTCGAAGGTCGTAAAATACGCTAACATTTACACATAATTTATCTAGCGATACAAAAACTTAGGAACACAGGCTACGACGTAGGCTGTAGTCCACACAAAAACAAATGAGGCGGAGTATATATTTTTTCCCCATTATGTAAAAATGACAATTGCCCGAAGCAAGCGCTTATCAGTTACCGAAGTCTGCTGGCTTGTCAAATGTAAAATGATCTTGGCGCCTTGTTATCTTTTCAAATTCTGAGCTTATTTCATATTGAAGACAACCACGTTGGTGACTGTGTTGAATTTTCACTTCTAAAAAATGAGCGTCTAACGTCTACAGATGAAGAAGCTGATCAAAGAGAATCCGAAAGGTAATTGTCATAAGTCATTTATTTCATAGATACAAAGTGCAGGAGCGGTATTTCGGGACTATTATAATATATTTTACAGGAGCGCAAGGCTGCTTAAATACTTCAGGAATGAAAGTTGAGCAACACGAATTCTAAAGTTGAACAGTCGATAGTGTAAATGAACAGCGTGTATGTGGATTGCGAAGCCTAAAATAAGCATTAACAGGACGACATACGCCTGTACAGTTAGCACTTTATATTTCTAAGTTTTTAATTTACCGTGAAGTGGTAGAGTTGGACGTTCGTCAGGCTCAAATACTCAGATTAACACCAAGCTCTTCGACGTACCACATCTTACATACAACTCTTAGCAAATACCGTGAAGTGTCAACTGTGTTTGCGTGTTTTGATGTGCCAGCTAGTATGCTTATTTTACAAACGTTACACAGGCTTAAGTCTAAGGCTGCAGTGTTTCAAAGCATATTAAACTTGTTACAAACGGTTTTCCTGTTTTGTAAAGTGACAATATCACTTCGTCTCAATCCTGTCTCAAACTGCCATGCAAGCTAACACATGCATGCGGCATGCCAAGCGAAAAACCAGTAGCGTGAAAATTATGTCAAATTTGAATTGCAATGATTACCAAACATGAACTGCAACAACTGAAGCAGTGCTTATGAAACTGAAATACTTTCTCAGTTAAGCTTTTTAACACCTGGGTGTTATAAACGTTTGTCACTTGTCAGTCCACTCAGAGAATGCATATTTCAGTCACTTGACTTGAATCGGTATTCGCTGCAAGATTTGCCATGATTTATAATATACATATATACCCTATTTCTTACAGCAATATAACACTGTGTCGTATATATATATATAAATTTTCAAGAGGAACTTTATTTAATCTTCAATTACAACATTTCGGGGCAAGCCCCTTCTTCAGGTGAAGAGGGGGCTAGCTGAAGAAGGGGCTAGCCCCGAAACGTTGTAATTGAAGATTAAATAAAGTTCCTCTTGGGAAAGTTCCTCTTGAAAATTTATATGCTGTATCTGGAACAATTTACTGAATGCTGAATGCTGGCTCTCTCTCTGTCTCTCTCTCTCTGTCTCTCTCTCTCTGTCTCTCTCTCTCTCTCTCTCTCTCTCTCTCTCTCTCTCTCTCTCTCTCTCTCTCTCTCTATATATATATATATATATATATATATATATATATATATACGACACAGTGTTATATTGCTGTAAGAAATAGGGTATGTATAAGTATAAAAGTATGATAATAAACACAAGTAGTTGATTATAAGAAAAATGTCATTATTTGTCGACACGAAAAGGAAATAATCACTCGTTTTGTATAATTTTATTGCACAAACGTTTTCGCTGTGAAGCTCTTCAGGTGCTATGAAAATTATGAGTGTTAACGCTACTTAAGTAGTAGTAGTGGTAGTATATATATATATATATATATATATATATATATATATATATATATATATATATATATATAAAGTAAGTATAATTTGCAGTTAATGCACTTCGTACAGATATAAATTCTGATTTTTTAGTGTTTATTACTTCAGTTTTTTACTTCAATACTTTATTTTTATCAGATGAAATTGTCTCCAGAGAGCTTCTGAAATTAAATCTAAACAACGTGATAAGGTGTTGTATGTAAGCTGTATTTTAATAGATTTATGTTTTAAACACCTTAAATTTTTGCCCCACATTCATGTCTTAGACACCAAATTTCTCCAATATATATTACTAATTAAGCTTGTGCTAAGTTTACAGTATGTAGTTTGTAAATGTACTGCAACATTTACTTGGCAAAACTAATAATAAAATGCTATATGTAGCTTAGTTGTAAGGAAAATATTTTTAGATTTAAATATTAGTTGCTTTTGTCTTATATTTTTACATATTTTACGGTTTTACACGTATTTTTATTGCATTCTTTGATTTTTCCTTATAATAGATTGTGCAAAAAGATGATGAAATTGTAACAGACGATGAGGACAATATTAGTTCTAGTACGCCAAAGAAAGAACAATTAATAAGCCATAAACATGAGCAGGAAGCAATTAACAATGAATGTAAAGTTTACTCCATTTTATATATATTATATTCTGTAGTAATATAAGTGGATTATATAACTAACGTTTACTTGGTTACATTAAATATTTGTATTTAAAATTACAAGCACCACATTTTTTATGTTACATTTAGGAGGCATGGAAAGATTCAGTCGAAAAGAAACTGGACAAAATCATTTTTTTGTTAGAAAGGAAACGAAATTCTCCAAAGAAACGGTTGATGCCAGTCAAAACATAAAACCCAAGTCAACTTGTAAGTTAAAAATTCTTTAATTTTGACCAGCTATTACTTTAATCTCAGTATTTATAATTCTAAACTTTCAGTTTTCATTTAATGTGGGAAACCAATGTACAAGAAAGTCACACTCTGACCTCCCAATTCCGTTGTACCTTTGTGGAGTTTCCAGTAGAGAAAGTTAAATGTTTTCAGGGTGTCACCCCTGTTTTAGTATCTGATAAAAGGGCCACACCCTGAAAAGGTTTAACTTATTTAAAAAATTTCGCCTTAAATCTATGTTAGAAAAAGAAAAGGTCTTTCAATTGCGTTTTTTGGATGTGGGGAAGTTTTTAACTGGAAATGTATAAACAAGTTATATAGATTAATTAATATTACATTGTATAAAGAATTAGTTACAAGACCTTTGACTAATTAAATACCTCTTTAAAATTGACTTTTAATTGGTATTTAGAAAAATGATCCATCTAACATCTTCTTCTTCTTGTAACTCTCCTGAAACGAGCACTCGGTCATCCCAGCGCAATTAGAGCAGATGGTAAGATTTATCCTTAACATGGAGTAATTATGATTCTTATATCTTAAGCAGTTTCTCAAAAATTAACTAAATTACAGTAGTTATCTAGACGGTTTGGAAAGTATATTGTTTTCTTTTTATGGGTTAGAATCATTAAGTTTAATAATAAGCTAAAACGTAATTTAGTACATGTAAGTCAAATGTATTATTTTTATTTTCCCCGAGCCGGGCGACGGGCCGAAGGCCCGGAGCCCGGTGAGGGTGCTAATCTCGACACGCGTGGAGTCCACTTACATGCGAAATTACACGCGAGTGGGAAAGAAATTCTGCGAGATGTTTGTATGTATGTATGTATGTATATATATATATCCATCAAATCGCCAACTTTCGCGGCTCAAGCGAAACAAAATCTTTGTCAGAAGAATTGGTTTACAAATGACCGAAAAACGAAAGCCAAGAAGAGATGTTGCAGTGGGATGAACCAAACAATATTAAACACGACTAGAAACCATTGAAAAAGCATGAAAAATTGCAATAAAGATCGGAAAAGATGCCGCCAAATGTGACTGAAAAAAACAAAAAGATGTTTCTTCGTGTGTCTGTTCAAAGCCAGCAAAAGACTTATGCACTGGTATATCTTGGCTCGAGAGAGAACAGTTAATTGAAAGGAACATCATCACAAACAGCTTTTCACATTTTGAAGAGAATTGATTGCTTTTTGCTAAGAACCGAACGAAAAAAACACGGAAACCAAACGCCGTAGCCTGTATGGCAGTGTTTGCAGCATCTGAGAAGAGCCAAAAGAAAATTTAACGGTAATCAGTGATTCGTATTTAACTTACCAGCCATTTCTTTAGCTGATTAGAGTCGGTATATATCCGAAACCTTTTCAGTATTAATTAAACTCAGTTAAAACAGCAAAAATCTTGTCAAATAATATACATTTTCCCAGGCGTTTTTTTTCGAGTAAAACTTTGCATTAAGTTATAGTTCTTCCCTGGTTAGTTTTTCCTCTCTTATACCTATAGTTTTCAGGCTGTTACCCACGTTTTTTTCTGTTCTGATGTTTTTCTTTGAGGTTCAACATTATATTTGGAACACGAGGAATCATATTATTAAAACAGTTTAATAGGCACCTTGATATAAGCGTCTGTAATTATTGTTTGTTTTTGCTATCAGTTTCTGGTGCTATTAAGTTAGGTCGTGACACAAGTTTTTCCTCAGCCACTGCTTTATTATTTTGGAATAAAACATTGCTTTGGAAATTGGTCAGTAATAGAAAAAATACATTCATAAAAGTGATAAAACAGGATGTAAAGGAGGCCAGGAGGGCAAGGGTGTTTATATTGGTATACAAAAACAGATCAGGTGCTTATTTTAATCGGGGGGGGGGGGGGGGGGCGGGGATCATGTATATTTAATGTGTTAAAAGCGGGCGAGGGGGTTGCGTTTATGTATTTCTAGTTAGGATTATAATACTACAAATCTGTTAGCAGTGCCAGCTGGTGGTGAAATAAAGAAATACACTTTATGGCTTTTATCCATTGTATTTGAAGAAGCTGAGATGAAAAATGGAATTATTGGCCCAATTGGAAAAAAGTGGAGGACCGCCAGGTTTGAACCGGACAATGAAAGAGTCCAGATGATAAAAGGTATTGAATTTACTGTAAATGACATAGCTCAATCCTATAGTTAGGAACATTAAAACAAATGTACATTAATTACTGTATTACAATATTATTATTTTGAAATTTGAACACACTTTTATTAATTGAATTGGAAATTATAAATAGAATTTGGTTCCAAATTTTAAACTTTCTTATTTCTAGATGCTTTGATAAAAAAGTTTGGAGAATCCTCTTTTATTAAGAAATGGGATGGAATTAGGCAATCAATAAATCAAAAATGTGTTGATGCCAAAAATAAAATAAAGAGAGAGAATTTATCGTCTCAAAACATAGATAATGATTGTTAAAAATCTACAGTACTGCTTTAACTACCTTATGATAATTATTACATATTATATGAAATTTATAGATGTGTAAACGTTTGCATGATTTTTAAGAGGTGCGTGAACTCATAAAAGAACTTTTTTGTTTTTTGTTTGAAGTATTGTTGTACACTGTATATGAATTTTACTAATTATTCGTACTTGGACCTTCTCTCATATTATTAATATTAAAATTCAATTTGTTTGTACTCTTTATGCTTGTTCATCTACGGTGTACGGTGTATGACGCTTGTACGATGAAGATCTTGCAACATCTTACAAATTAGATTCTTGTTAAGATTCTTACAAGATATTTACAAGATCATTACAAGATTCTTACTAAGATTCTTACTAAGATCCTTACAAGATTCCTACTAAGATTCTTAATAAGATTCTTACTAAGATTCTTGTACAATTCTTACTAAGATTCTTACTAAGATTCTTACTAAGATTCTTACTAAGATTCTTACTAAGATTCTTACTAAGATTCTTGCTAAGATTCTTGCAAGATTCTTACAAGATTCTTACAAGATTCTTACAAGATTCTTACAAGATTCTTACAAGATTCTTACAAGATTCTTACAAAATTCTTACAAGATTCTTACAAGATTCTTACAAGATTCTTACAAGATTCTTACAAGAAATTCTAACAAGATTCTTACAAGATTCTTATATAAGAATCTTAATAAGATTCTTATTAAGATTTTCCACCTGGGAACTAACAAAATCAGAGAGACAAAAAGTTGTAAGAAAGCATAAATCAACCACACAAAAAAGGTTACTTACTGAGAAAAATAGAGAAGAATATGCAAATTTGGAACCTGCTAGGAAAAAAATGATGCTTGAAAAAGCTGCTTTAGACTACAAAATTAGGGGGGAAAAAGATCTACTTGAAACAAAAACAAAAAAATACAAATCAATGAACCCATTGAAAAAGAAAGTTCTTCTTGAAACAAATGCACAAAAATATAAATCAATGAACCCATTGAAAAAGAAAGTTCTTCTTGAGACAAAAACAAAAAAATATAAATCAATGGATCCTGTGGAGAAGAAAGTTCTTCTAATTAAAATAAAAAACTATAAATTAAAAAAATGTAAATTATCAATGGATTACATGACTTGGATGATTATATTTCTAGGTTTCGCAGTAAAATAAAAGAAGGTCATTATATATGTGCTGTTTGCAATCGGTTACTCTACAGAAAATCAGTCGTGTCATTAAACCAAAATAAGTACACAGATGTCCCTGAAACTCTGTTCACTGATGCAAAGTCATTTGATGAAAAAGATTACATTTGTAAAACCTGCCATTCAAAGGTATCAAAAGGGAAAATTCCTTGCCAAGCAATCTATAATAACATGTATGTTGATAACATACCTGCTGAGCTTGCATGTTTAGAAAAACTTGAACAAATTCTTATTGCACAGCGAATAGTTTTTGAGAAGATAATAGTCATGCCAAAAGGACAGCAAAGAAAAGTTAAGGGAGCAATTTGTAATGTGCCGGTTGAATGTGATGAGACATGTAAAGTTTTACCACGGCCACCAGAAAGATCGGGAATTATAATGTTGAAACTTAAACGTAAACTTGAATTCAGAGGTCATGTGTATTTTCAAGCAGTACGTCCTCAGTTCATTCTTGATGCTCTTAACTGGCTCAAGGTAAACAATCCATTGTATAATAATATTACAATTGATATTCAAAATATCAGTGCAAAACTTACCAGTTTAGAACAAGATGACAATACTTGAGGTATAAATTTTGATAAAAATGGAAAGTCCTTAACAGAAGACTCCAAGCAACCCGTTACAAATGATGATGATACTGAAGAAAAAGATGACCCATTGAATGAATATAGACAAGCAACTAATGAGACATGTTTACAGTCTGTATTGCCAGATTACCCTGTTACAATACAAAGTAATGAAAATTGTTCATTAGGGAATGAAGTGTACAATATTGCACCTGGAGAAAACAAACACCCTGTATCACTAATGAGAGACATAAAATGTGAAGAGCTTGCATTTCCAGTGTTGTTTCCAAAAGGACAGTTTGGCTTCACAGATGATAGAAAGATTAAATTGTCACCAGTGAAGTACTTCAATGCTCGACTTTTACATTATAGTGGAAGATTTTCAACAAATCCAGAGTATCTTTTCTTTGCACAATTTATAATGGAACAAAAAAAAGTATCAGATAGTATTAATATAGCCTTAAAAAATTCATGGCCAACCTGTAACTGCATCACAAATAAAATCAGATGTAAACAAGTTAAAAGGCTTAATTTGTCAAGATCAGGCATATTTGTTTTTAAGGCAAATTCCAGGCACACCACCATACTGGCAAAAATTTATGTACGAAGTAGTAGCCATGGTAAAACAACTTGGGATTCCAACATGGTTTATGACATTATCATGTGCTGATCTTAGATGGCCTGAGTTGTTTCAAATTATAGCTAGAACACAAGGTAAAAACATGACTGACGAACAAGTTGAAGCTTTGTCTTACAATGAAAGATGTTCAATGCTAAATCTTAATCCTGTTGTTGTTGCAAAGCATTTTCAATATAGAGTTGAAACATTTTTCACTGAACTTCTGCTTAGCCAAAATAACCCATAGGTAAAATAATCTATTATGCCCTCCGTATTGAATTTCAAATGAGAGGATCTCCTCATTTACATGCCTTAATATGGACTTCTGATTGCCCCAAACTTACATCTGACAACAAAGAAGCTTATATACAATTTATAGATAACCATGTACAAGCCTATCTTCCAGATGAGGAAACAGAACCAGAGTTACATGAGTTAGTTAAAACTTATCAAAAGCACAATCATTCTAAAACCTGCAGAAAATACAAAAATATTAGTTGTAGATTTAATTTTGGTCAATTTTTTACCAAAAGCACAATTGTAGCAGAACCTCTTAACGGTGATCTAGATGAGGGAACCAAGAGTAATATACTTGACAGGCGAACACAGATTCTGACCTCCGTCAAACAGAAAATAGATGAAGTATTAAACCCATCCAAGCCAGATTATAATGAAACATTAAATGATGCAGACATTCTAAAATCAGTAGGTATCACTGAGGATGAATATTACTGGGCTCTATCAATATCACCAATGATTTTGAGTTGCATCTTAAAAGGCCCGTAGACAGCTGTTTTATTAACAATTATTTTGTTGCTGGTATTAAGGGATTTGCAGCAAATGTTGACTTGCAACCTGTATTCAATCACTATATACAAATGCATAACATATGTCTGCTCATATTTTACTAAAGATGAAACTGAATGTTCTCAAGCTATTACAAATGCAGCAAAAGAAGCAAAAGCTGCTAACATGAATATTAGAGATGGCCTGAAAAAAATTGGTGCTGCTTTTCTCTCTACAAGAGAAGTTAGTTCACAAGAATGTGTCTACAGATCATTGCCTGAACTTTGGTTGAGAAAAATATTTCCAAAAACAGTTTTTGTTAGTACAGATTTCCCAGAAAAGAGGGTACGTGTGACTAAGACACAAGTGGAGCTTGATGAACTAGATGATGAAAGTACTGATATCTTTAAGTCAAATATAATTCAGCGTTACAGCATTAGACCAACAACAATTCCAGTTGTTGGTAAATTATGTCTGGCAGAATTTGCTGCATATTACTATAAAGATTATAAAATTGATTATAGTGAAACAAAAGATTCCCAACCTGATGTTCTAACAGATGACTTGGTTGAATCGCAAAGTACCAGAAGTGATACAACACAATGCCTTCCAAAAAAAATAAAATTAATTAACACCAATGAATACATGAAGTGTAGAAAAGTTAAGGCTGTATTAAGGTATCATACACCAAATAAAAGAAAAGAACCAGAATCTTATTTTCACCATTTACTTATGCTCTATTATCCATGGTGTGATGAAAGTAAGCTAATGGCTTCAGATCAAACATATACATCAAAGTTCTATGAACCTGATGTCCAAGCTATTGTTGAACACAACAGAGCAATATTCGAACCTGATGCAGATGCTGTTAGTGAGGCTCTCGAAGTATTAAAATCTAATCAGGGCAATATTCGTTCATTTGATTCAATAAATGACCAAGAAAATGCAGATTTACAAGGTGAAATGCAAGATGACTCAATCCCACATGAATCATTTAATGAACAATTACCATCACATCTTGACTCAACACCACAATCCAATCAGCATACTTCCCCTGGAGTAATTACTTCTTACAACCGACCAACAGAGATCTCTGATGATATATTACGTGAAACTGTGAGGTCCTTGAACATTGAGCAACGTCATGCATATGATACATTTCTGACATGGTGTAGGAATACAATGAAAAACATGAACAGCTTAAAACCTGTTGAAATAGAACCAATCTATCTTTTCTTAACTGGTGGTGGAGGTGCAGGCAAAAGTCACCTCATTAAAACAATATACCATACAGCAGTTAAAACTTTTAGACATCCTCCTATGAACCCTGAATTACCAACAGTTCTTCTCATGGCACCAACAGGTGTGGCTGCAATAAACATTGATGGAACAACAATAAATACTGGTCTTGCAATTCCCAAAGAAACTGGTGATAATGTACCTGCAATGTCAGACCAAAAGAAAACACAATTGAGACTATCATTATCTGACCTAAAGCTAATCATAATAGATGAAATTTCTATGGTTGGAAACACAACCTTACTTCATATCCATCAAAGATTAAAAGAAATATTTGGCACCACCAGTTCTCTGTTATTTGCAGGAATTACTATTATAGTTGTAGGTGATCTATGTCAACTTCCACCAATACGTAAGAGATTTGTATTTGACAATTTCAAAAATGATTCTTATAATCTATGTCACCCATGGAAAGTCTTCAAAATGATAGAACTTCATGAAATCATGAGACAGAAAAATGACCAAGCATTTATTGAACTTCTTAACAGAATAAGAACTGCTACTCAAACAGAAGATGACATTAAGATAATCCAATCAAGATCAATAACCCCATCTGATCCTAATTATCCATCAGATGCACTTCATATCTGGGCTGAAAATGCTCCTGTTGATGAACATAACAAGAAAAAACTAGAAGAACTTTCTGGATTCTTATTTATTCTTAAAGCTAAAGATCAATATCCAACAAATGTAACAAAACAAGATATTGATAGAGTATTAGCAAGAGGACGGTCTGAAACAGGTGGACTAGATTATGAAATTCTGATTAAAGGTGCTAGAATAATGCTTACAACAAATATCAGTATTCCAGATAGACTCATCAATGGACAAATGGGAACTGTCTTTAAAGTTGATGTCAATCAAAATAACCAAAAACCAACTGTTCTCTATATTAAATTTGATGACTTAAATGCTGGTAAAGACTTAACTAACACTTGTGGCAACCCTTTTGCAAGAAAAAACAACGTAGTTCCCATTGAGCCTGTATTAACAAAGATCAAAATAAGACCAGGTAAAGCATCTTCTCCAGAAATACAGAGAGTACAATTCCCTGTTACACTTGCATGGGCATGTACTGTACATAAGGTTCAAGGTCTAACACTTGAAAAAGTTGTAATCAGTTCTGACTTGATAAAACAGAGAGCGTTTAACTATGGACAAATTTATGTTGCTTTAAGCCGTGCAACTTCTTTACAAGGTCTGTATATTTTAGGACAAATTGAGGGTAAACATATTAAAGCAAATCCTAAAGTTCTTGAAGAATACCAAAGACTACGCAATGAATGTATGGTTCCACATTCAACAACTCTACTCCAAGACAATTTCAATGTTTTGACCATATCACTTTTATATAAGATCTCTCAAAAAACATAGCATCGATATTAAATTTGATTCAAAAGTTTTCCAAAGTGACCTCATAGCTCTTACTGAAACCCAACTACTACCTCAGGATTTTGACAATGAAATTTTAAATAATCTCAGTCCTTTCAAACTCCACCGTCAAGATCATGATACTGATAAATATTCAAGTATGGCACTTTGCACAAGAAATACTGTAGAAATCAGAGAGTGTGAATATTTTTCTTCACTAAATGCAATAAAATTTGACCTGGTTAATAGTAAATCCCAAGAAAAAACAACTTTTATTTTGCTGTATCGAAAGCAAGCCTCCAACATCCTACAATATGTAGATTGTTTGGCATACGTGTTAAATAGTTATACAATTGACATGATTCTTGGTGACTTTAATATTAATTACTTGAATGACGATCAAGTTCAACCACTAAAATCTTTAATGGAATCTCTCAATTACACTCAGATTGTAACAAAACCTACATTTATTTCTTCTGGTAGCTTATTAGACCATGTGTATGTTAGATCCACAGTATTTCAAATAATTGACAATTATGTAGTCAATGTGTATTATTCTGATCATGATGCTATCAAAATCATAGTACAATATTGCAACTAGGGAATAATTATATCTATCACATTAATTGAAATATTATATTAATTACATGTAGTTATATCCAATTCTTTCTGGCAATTGTTATCAAGCAAGTTTAGCTTACACCATGTACATAGTCTCCTCAGAGATCCGTGGATCCATATTCACAAACCATATTTATCAATAAGGGGTGGGCCATTGGAAATCTTGCAGGGAGGGCGTGACAATTCCTGTGCAAGGGAAAGTGATCAAAAAATCCTGCAGGCAATATACATGTACAGAGAATACTGGCAAACTGTTTTCAACTTTCCTTTATTGTCCAAAAACAAAATATCCTGCAGAGCTTACATAGGACAAAAAATGTCAAGCTTAGAAATAATTTTTTTACCCCCTGCCAAGATTTCTAATGGTCCACCCCTGAATTAGTGCAGTTGCACTGCATTTGTACTTGGGATGGTGCACCTATACTTGTGCCTCTGTCCTGAAAAGGACTTGAACACCTGGACAACCTCAACCATTGGACAACAAATTAATGTAAGTAAAAAAGTATACTAAATCTCTATGTAAATGTCTTTTAATATTGCAAAGTTCCCATGCATCCATAGCTTAACTGCTTTTTAACCCACTTATTTTCTCTCTGCTTCATATTTTAGATAAAACTACACATCTGATAGAATCATGAAAAGCCTCAGCAATATATTGATATGCTGTTGAAGTTATGAGTTGGACCATTACAGCACCAACCACCAATTTATTATTCTGGTATATATATTAAATGACTTTACAACATTGATATATCTGGTATTAATGAAAGAGCAAACAAATTAACACTGGTGCCTGAAGTAAATGGCTTCTACGACCACACAGTTGGAGTTGTGAGTTGGACTATTAAACCATCAACCACCAATTTATTACTCTGGTATTAAATGACTTTATAACATTTATATATCTGGTATTAATGAAGGAGCAAACAAATTAACACTGGTGTCTGAAGTAAATGGCTTCTACGACCACACAGTTGGAGTTGTGAGTTGGACTATTAAACCATCAACCACCAATTTATTACTCTGGTATTAAATGACTTTATAACATTGTTATATCTGGTATTAATGAAGGAGCAGACAAATTAACACTGGTGTCTGAAGTAAATGGCTTCTACGGCCACACAGTTGGAGTTGTGAGTTCCACTATTAAACCATCAACCACCAATTTTATTACTCTGGTATTAAATCACTTTATAACATTGATATATCTGGTATTAATGAAAGAGCAAACAAATTAACTGGCATCTAAAGTAAATGGCTTCTACGACCACACAGTTGGAGTTGGACTATTAAACCATCAACCACAAATTTATTACTCTGGTATATATTAAATGACTTTATAACATTGACATATCTGGTATCAATGAAAGAGCAAACAAATTAACACTGGCATCTGAAGTAAATAGCTTCTACAAGCACGCAGTTCAAGTTGTGAGTTGGACTATTAACCGTCAACCACCAATTTATTACTCTGGTATTAAATGACTTTATAACATTGATACTGTATATCTGGTATTAATGAAAGAGCAAACAAATTAACACTGGTGTCTGAAGTAAAGGGCCTCTAGGACCACACAGTTGGAGTTGTGAGTTGGACTATTAAACCATCAGCCACCAATTTATTACTCTGGTATTAAATGACTTTATAACATCAACATATCTGGTATTAATCAAACAGCAAACTTAATTAACATTGGTGTCTGCAGTAAAGGGCCTGTATGACCACACAGTTGGATTTGTGAGTTGGACTACGAAACTGTCAACCACCAATTTATTACTCTGGTATTAAAATTAATTGACATAACTGGTATTAATAAAAGAGCAACCCCAGTTAATGCCAATATGAATACCAATGTATATGAATACCAAAAGTATATTTATAAGTATATTTATAAATGCTAAAAGTATATGTATCAATGCCAAAGTTATACAGTACTGTATATGTGAACACCAAAGTTATATGTAAGAATGCCAAAGTATGTACAATTGAACATGGTGATGCTAACTTCATACACATTATAGCATGAGCAGTGCTGTTGAGAATGCTGTTGCAGCATTTAAAATGAATGACTTAAGATATCGTTATGTGAGATCTGTGAACACCATCTAAACAGTTTATTAACAATAACTAAAATATTAATGTAATATGTACACAAAATGTCACAATACCGTACATATAGTTCGAGATATAGTTAAAGCAATGTCATGATGGCTTTCAGTATATGAATTCTATGTTGTCCCAATCTAGGTTGTCCATGCATGTAAGTTTATAATAATAATAATAATAATTTACATTTATAAAGCGCATGTTCCATTGATATATGTTCACATGCGCATAATTACAAATCGATATAACATAATTTAGACTAAGGTATATGTACAACATTAAGAATTATCATAGGTTAAGAGTTAAAGGCATTCCTAAAAAGGTATGTTTTTAATTGTTTTTTAAAATTGTCGATCGTACGTGCCTCTCGAATTTGTGATGGTAGAGAGTTCCACAGGGTAGGTGCTGCAGAGGCAAATGCGCGATCACCTAATATAATTAGTGTTTTTTCACTTGGTGGTTGTAATAAAAGTTCCTGGTTCGATCTTACATTATAGCATGTTCTAGGTTTGATATTAATCAGGTCCATTATGTAGCTCGGTGCAAGTTCATTTAGTGCTTTGAATACTATTAGTAATATTTTAAAATCTATCCTGAACTTAATTGGCAGCCAGTGTAGGTTGTATAGTGTCGGTGTGATATGATCAAACCGTGGAGTATTGCATATCAATCTCGCTGCAGCATTTTGAACACGTTGGAGCTTGTTCAAATGGATTGTTGGTAAGCCATATAAAAGGCTATTGCAGTAATCCAGTCGACTTGTCACCAGTGAATTGACCAATGTTTTTGCAGCTTCATATGTAAGGAACTTTCTTATTCGTCTGATGTTAAATAGCTGGAAAAAAGCTGCTTTCGTACACTTGCTTATTTGGGTTTCATGTTTCATTAGGGAATCGAACCAAAATCCCAAATTCCTTGCCTTTTCGGTCGAGTTAATGGTAGTATCGCCAATTCGCAAAGAACTAAAGTTCACTTTCGCTAGCTGCTGTCTCGTACCAATTATCAAAAATTCTGTTTTACCATCATTAAGTTTAAGTTTATCACAAAGCATCCAATCTTTAATATCATGAATGCAGTTTTCCATGGCAGCAACTGCTGAAAGTTGATCAGCGTCTGAATCTGGCTTGAACGAGACGTAAAGTTGCGTATCGTCGGCGAATGCATGGGCATCAGGTAGGTGTTTCTCCAAAATTCTGAACAGTTTGCTAACGTACAGCACGAACAATAAGGGACCAAGGCATGATCCTTGTGGGACTCCGCATTTTACATCATAGTGTCTTGACCTTCCACCATTAATTGAAACAAATTGAGAACGGCCACTGAGATAGGAGGTAAACCAGTCTAAAACTCGTCCTTTGATTCCGAATTCTACGTTTAATCTACGAAGTAGTATCTCGTGGTCAACTGTGTCAAATGCCGAACTAAGGTCTAGCATTATCAGTAGCGTTACATGTTGACGATTCATGTTCATCATAATATCATTCTTTACACGTAGTAGAGCCGTTTCCGTGCTGTGATATTCACGATATGCTGACTGAGCTTGAGGATATAGTTTATGAATATTCAAAAAATTGTTAGTTTGGTTAAAAACTGCACGCTCAGCAAGTTTTGATGTATATGAAAGGTTGTTTATGGGACGTAGATTTTCAAAGGTGGTCTCTGATTTTGATTTCTTAAGTAGTGGACGAACATCGGCTAATTTCCATGCATCGGGAAAGAGACCAGAATCTAATGATAAATTTATCAACCTTGTGATCACCGGAAGAAGAACGTCTTCGCATTGAACGACCAGAGAAGTGGGCATTGGGTCTAATGAACTGGGTTTTTTGTTTGCATTAGCTATCAGGTCCTTTACATCTTTCTCACTTAACTGATTAAATGAGTCAAAACAAATATCTAATACAGCAGGTTCTTCAACGAGCGGGTTGTACGAATTTGCGGCTGACAAGTCAAGTTCAGTTCGAATATTTTCAATCTTTTGAATGAAGAATTCTCCAATGTCATTAGCTAGCATATTCGAGTCGTTATACTCAGGAAAATTTAGATCATTTTTCTGTGAGAAAAGAGTTTTCGCAGCTTTAAATAGTTTCCTTTGATCTGAGGCATTTTCAAGAACAAAATCTGTATAAAATGTTTTCCGCGCACGATTCATCAAAAGAATAGTCAATAAAATAGTAGTCAATAAAAAAATCGTTCTTTGTAAAACAAGTGAGTGTGCTTTCCAAACTAGTAGCTTTCTAACATGTCTTCTTGACCCATGCCCAGTAGCCCGAGTTAACGCCTAGCGGGCGTCTTGTTTAGTTAAAAAATCAGCAAAATGTTTACGCGATGTTTAGCTGCAGGTCACGTGATAGCTATCGAATACTAAGATCAAGGCAAAATGCAAATTAGGGCTTTGCTCTACTATTATAAAGGTGTAGATGTACTGTATTACTACTGTACAACCATTATTTGACGTTTCCTCGTGCCCAGTCCTTTTTCCGAGCTATGTATGGCCTATGCCAACACGATCTCTTACCAAAATTAAGCGTATATCTTAATTGTAAAATAGGGCTCGAATTAAGACATGGCCTTAATTTTAAAATAGAGCTCAAAATTAAGACATAGCCTTAATTCGCCACTTCACGCTGAAACACGTGTAGTGTAATATGACACCAAAATCAAAAAATGCGGACAAGGAGTCGTTCGGTCAACAGAGGCTAAATAGGAGGGTGGACATTTTATTTCGTTTTTTATCGAAGAACTCGCGCTTATACTCGTTCCGTGTAAAAAATATCGTGCAAGAAGTCTTCCGTCGTAAGTGTGAGCATGTAGAAGCCCCTTGCTAGCAAAGGATGGCGAGTTATGAGGAGAAATTCCGAGCGATGAGCGTCAAGTCGCTTCAAAGTTATCTTCAAGAGCGTGGTGTCTCAGTTAAAGGATACTTGAAGAATGGTCTTGTGTCTATAGCATGCGCCGTGGAAAAGATGATGTTGCCACTGGATCCAAGATTTCGTAAGGACGATAACGTGAAAGATCTGCGACAGCGACTTTTTATTCATGATATCCAGCTCCCAGACCCATTTAAGATGGCGGTGAAGAATGATTTTATTAACTGTCCTCCGTTTGGTCTCTATGATATTTTTAATCACCTGGTTTATCATTCGACGACATACGACAAGCAAGGACTAGCTTCCAACAGATCGTTTGACGATTACCGTTTGTTTGAAGATGGATACATCAAATCACTTCGAACAATGCATTGCAAAGCTGAAGGTATTCATGTTGTCGTCGCGCAAGTGATGAAATGTGTGCTGCAGATATAACTGTCCTTTGAGCAATGGAATCCATCGCCGCGATGACACGCTTTTATCCACTTTTTTCGTCGCTCAGGGTCCTTTTTTCCGTTGGAAACCGAACAAAAAATACATCATCTCCATTCTTGTTTCTTTCCCAAAGGTCTGAATAACGAGAATCGTTTCGGCATGTTCCCAAGCGCAATGTTTGTTCGCGACCATTGTGTAGCGTAAAAAGCCAAACCGGCTCCTACAGATCTAAATACAACACTACCACGACTTCTACATGCTCACACTTACGACGGAAGACTTCTTGCACGATATTTTTTACACGGAACGAGTATAAGCGCGAGTTCTTCGATAAAAAACGAAATAAAATGTCCACCCTCCTATTTAGCCTCTGTTGACCGAACGACTCCTTGTCCGCATTTTTTGATTTTGGTGTCATATTACACTACACGTGTTTCAGCGTGAAGTGGCGAATTTATCTGTCCCACAAGCGGGATGTTAAACTTGAATACATAAAGCTAAAAATCCTAGAGGGGTGTTGTGGTCGGGGTCTGAGAGGTGCGACTAGGCTTCGGGGTCCGGAGGGTTGTGATTAGGCTTTGGGCTACCGGGGGGTTGTCGTTAGGTTTAGGGTTTCCTGGGGGTTGTGGTTCCGGGTTGGGGGTATGGGGGAGAGTTTTCATTTAAAATTAAGGATTATCCTTAATTCTAGGCGAGTTGACAATTAAGGATAATCCTTAATTTTGGATGTGAGGTCGACCTGCCACAGAATAATAATACACAAGATGGTCTCTCGTTCCGTATGATGATATATAACATACAACCCAACAAGCGTGTATGATGCATTTCATCATACATGTGCTTAATAAAGAGGTTATTAATGAAACCCTTCCCCCCCCCCGAACCCCCTAACCCTAATCTCAAAAATGTGAATTTCCCGGGGGGACCCTAACTTGAAAAGTGTCGGGGGGGGGGTTATTTTCACTTGAGTTGGTGTGTGTATTTTTAAGGACACACGAAATGAAAAACAAAATTATTGTAACAGTGACAGGGAAACTCGAAGAGCATTATTGCTACTAAATGTTCGTGATTTAATACTGAAAGCGGCAGCTCTATATTTTTACCGTAAGCTTAACCTTTTCAACCTTTTTCTTTGTTGGGTTTTTTCCTCTTTTGAGTTTCGGTGTGACGGGTTTAATTTCTTCTACTAAGGATGTTGTTCTGCTTTATACGTAGATGTTGATTTGTTTCTGTTCTTTCAAAAGTGATATACGTTTCCCAAAAGCTCCTTTCTCAAGTCTTTTTGTCAAGAATAAATTATGTTGTTAATTCAAATCTTTTTGTCAAGAACTATATTGTCTCCAGTACACATATATACAAATAAATATTCAGATCACAGATATTGGCATTGTCTGCTTTTCTACACGCGTGTAAAATGGACTCCACGCGTGTCGACTACTGCCCTACGCCAGGGCTCGGGGGATTAAAAATAAGAGACAGCTTATCATGATTTGGCTTAACTATTAATATTGTATGCTGTATATACAGAATTTTTATGTATTTCCAAGCATTGACCTATTTTTTCTTGTTTTTAGATGTGCATCTATAAACTGTAAACTGTTATATATTTGCAAGTTCACTCAGTTCTCACAGAGTCTCTGTTTGTCAGTCTCTAATCAACAACCATACTATAGTGACTTCTCATTATTTACAACCGGCCATACACTGATTATTTTTTCCTTTTGTGAAATATTTGGATCAGTTTCACTCTCCTTCAGTTTTGCCAAGTCTCGCATCAAGCAATCTCTTCTGTGGCAAATGTTGTTGACAAACTTGGCTGTGTGATCGGTGCCGACTGACTCCTCTTTGCCTTCTGTAACTTGTTTTTGGATTTTCTCTTTTTCGACAACTTCTAACTACCAATTCTAAAAAGCAAGGCAAAACACAAATGCAATTTTAAAATTGTGCGCTTTTGCTTTACACACGTGACGGGAGTAAAAAATTCAGGGTTTTTATAAGAAATGGCAGCTGAAAGTTTGCTTTTCCGTAAAAATATCCAAATGCATCGTACTAAATGAAAATTTTCAACAACATAATAAACTTGAGAGCATTCAAATCTTTGCGTTTACAACGTATAAATTGTAGTTGGTTATTTTTTCGGTACGTATACATTCGTTATATAAGTACAGCGTATAAAAAGGATATTATTTTACGTTTGATTAAAATACCAGCGTTGGTACCTTTTGGCAGCAGAGTCCAATTTAAAACAATTTCCAAAATTATTTTGATGCATGGTCTTGCATAATTATGTATAAAATTCAAATAAACAACGTCAGTCTTACTCTTACGACGTTTTCTGACAACTCCAATTCTTAGGCAAGTTTTGCACTTGTTTTCTTTCCGGGAAATTTCGACACTTGATACCTCTCCTGCAATCGACGAGTTTGTGTGGTCGTGAGTTTTCCTTTCGCTACACCATTTATTTTTATGTTGGAGATATCCTCAACTAAAAAAAGGGTGAACTTGTTGACATAAACTTCAGTGATACGCCGGATTTTTACCGGCATGCTATAGGTTACTCCTATTGCATGCATGCAATAGATAAATAAATGTGTTCGAAAATTGAACTATAAAATTTCTATATGAAATAATATCTTGCTAAAAAAACCTTTCAAAGCATATAATATACATGAAATCAGTTTAAAACAGAACTAAAAATTTGTAAATTAATAAACTGATTTATTACCAGCAGGAAAACAACAGTTGACGACAGGCTCCAAAGGAATTGATTTTACGACTTGATCAACCATTTCTCAGATATTTCTCTCCCTAGCTAAGTAAGAATCACGCAACTTCTTGCCAGTCGTCAACCATCTCTTTAGAAAATGTTTAAAAGTATTTTTTTCAACAGCCTTCCGATGCCAATATGATACGAATGACTACCATGCATGTTTGGCCGATGGTTTTATAGTGGGAAACCCGTATCGACGCATTTCTATTTTAGGATCAATTACCCAGCAGTAATATATTGATGGTGTTTGAAAGAAATGCGCGCGTGGGTGGGTGGAATGACTTGCGGAATGTCAAAAATTATGAATTTTCTGGGTCACTTACGTCAGAAATCTACTATAGGGGCCTTTTAATAGCCTTTATACCGTACAGCAGGAATTTCTGGGTTATAGGTCTAGCTTGCATATATTAACCCCACCCACTCAAAGCGGTTTAGAAAATTACCTGTTTGTGTTAATAGGGTTAAGAATTTTAAGGTTGCGTGGCTCAGAAAATCCTCGTATAAAGCCGCTAGTGAGTTTTGTTACCTGTAAGCTACAAGCACTAAACGAGATTTCTCACTTTATTTCGAAAGTCATTCCGGGACCATTGCGGCATGCGATTCCGCAAAGTTATATTCCGCCTAATTTTTCATTCACCAATACCGCATTCCCAAACACCATGACAATATTCTCTTCTCTTTGTTTTTTCGATTCTTTTTTCTTGTCATTTGATTCATGACAAAGCGTCTAGAAAATATTTTTCTATACTGTTTTCCATGCAATAAATGCATTCGAATAGCGTTTTTAAGTATAATTGTTTTCAAGATAATTTTACGATTTCCGTTTCCTTTTCAGAACGGCGTTAGAAAAGCAAAAAAAAAAATGCAGCCGCCGTAGATACAGATGGCTTGTTAAACATTGCGCAAAATATTACTTCAATAAGTGTATAGCCATCATTGATTAATTTTGTCCGTATCATATGCCGATTTTTTTTCTTGAATCATCGTTATCCATACACAAACATAAGAAACAAACAAACGAGATGTTATAATATATGAATGTTCATTTATCTATTGATAAAAATATTTTCTTAAAAACACTGCCATTGAAAAGATATAGAGCTTCTCGGGTGCAATAACTGATTCCATTCCTGGATTTCGACGTATCTGTTTTCTAATCTTGGTCATTGATATTTAAGATTTGCCGCCCCAACTTTGCCAGGGCATAAACATAAGTTATTATATTTCATTTTTACATGCTAAACCATACTATAGTGACTTCTCATTATTTACAACCCATACAATTATTTTTTCCTTTTCTGAAATATTTGGATCAGTTTTAGTGCATGAGCCAGGTATGGTTGTCGGTACCACGCAGGGGGACAAAGGAAGGTATACTTTTTTAGAGAGATTTTTACCTGCGGGTAAAGATTATATGTGATAGCAATTGATATTGCACAGCATTTCATCTATTTTAGGGGGGGGGGGGGGAGTCCAGGAGTGGTAGGTAGAAAATTGGCATAAACCGCCAATTAAAACTTTAAAACTTTCTTCAAACGTTTACTTTAATTTACATCATTTTAACCATATGAAATTGATTAAGAAAAATGATGATCTTGCAATATTTTATACAAACAGTTTTCAAACTGTATTTTAGCAAGCTTGAGCCGTCAGTATTTACCGCTGACCAACATGGCGACTGTGAAGTGTTTGTTTTTGATTTTCTTGAGGTAAGATAGATTTTTTTATTAAATGTTTGTTGAACTTCTGTTATCAGACAATATTAGTCAATATGAAAGGTGAATGAACACTTTCCGTAACTTTTTTAAACATATAATTGATAAATATAAACGTTTTCAGTCGAAAATACGTCTTTAGAATGACTGTATGTTTTCAATATGGCGGCCGAATCACATGTTTGTCTAATTTCGGTGTATTTGCTAGAATTTTTTGATTGACTATTCAAAACATTGCTACAGAGGCTATCTAAAACTGCTCCCAAAGTACTTAAGATACTATTTTCTTAAAAAACTCATATACTAAGCTAAAATACAGTGGCCAAACTTGCAATATATACGCACGACACCAATAGTTAACAGTACCATCTAGTAAAAATAAATGTGTTTTTTCCTTTTCCCAAAAATATAGATATTTACAATGATCACCAGCCAGGTATGGATAGCTTTTGTATTATACACAATAAGGCTGTAAAGATTGACCAAGATGACCGGCTTATAAGCCCCCGAAGTTACGAGTCATGGTTAACTTTATTCGAAGCTGCTAAAGTACGAAATTTTGAGCCAGTCCTTGAACTAGCAAAGACTCTAAATAAAAACGAGGTCCCATCCATAGCATATCACCGGCAGTGCAGAAGCAGGTTCACTTTAAAAAGGGATTTACAATCGCTAAGGCAAGTCACTGGAGGTGTAAAGGAAAATAATAATGAGGATGAAGTAGCTCGCCCAAAGAAAAGAAACACATCTTCAAGTAATTGTGTTGAGAAATGTATCTTCTGCAGTAAAGACAAGTATGTACGGTCTCTAAATTCACGGGAAAAGCTTGTAAAAGCTGCACAGCTAAGGGTTGACAAGACGTTGCGAGATACAGCAGTCAAAAAATGCGATGAAAAGATTTTGGCAGTTACCAGCAGGGACATTGTTGCTGCTCAGGCGCATTACCACAGACCATGTTACTGGGAATACACACGGCCTACAAAAACCTCACAAGCAAGTGCAAGTTTTGATGAAGAGATGGATGCTGAGTATGATGCCTTTAGCGATCTGTTCGAGTATATCAGAGCAGTGGTGTTAGATAAGCAGAAAGTTGTTTCGATGACCGACCTGGCAAAAGAGTTAGAGTTATCTGTTCAGTCAAAACGAGAAGGAAAGCTAAAGGAGTCCTCAAAAAAACACATAAGGAGGAAAATAGAAGCAGAGTTTGGATCCACCTTGGAGATCTTTCAGAACGATAAAGGAAAACTTTTGGTAATGGCAGCCAACCTCAGTCTTAGAGAAACAGTCCAAAGCAAAGTGGCTTTGGAGAATGAAATTGAGACCGTGAAGCTAAAGACCAATGACATGCAAAGTGTGGTTGATCAGTGTGCCTTGTATATCCGAAGATCTGTATTGGATGCGAAATGGAACTCATCCTGGCCTATCCATCCATCTGATTTAACTGCAGACCACTTCCAAGTACCTGATTGCCTAAACCGGTTCCTTAAAGGAGTACTAGCAGGCGACCCTGGAATCAATAGCTCCTCTCAACGACTTGAGACTCTGGTGAAGTCATTCAGCCAGGATATCATCTACGCAACGACATCTGGCCGGACAAAACCACCGAAACAAATTCTTTTGGCATATGGTGTCAAAACCCTTACAGGAAATGTAGAGCTCATTCAGATGCTGAATAGATTTGGCCATGGTGTGTCTTATTCTCAGTTAGAAGAAAACGACACAGCTTTGTGTTTGCAAAAAATGGCGTCCAACTTAAATCAAAGCCCGATTCTTCCAGAAGCTATTAAACCTAACGTGTTTACGAACTTAGCATGGGACAACATTGACCGATTAGAAGAAACTCTAACTGGCGAAGGAACGACCCATCGGGTAAATGGGATAGCAATCCAGCCAAGGGTGTATGGTCCACACCTCCCCCAAGCCGCGCTTCCTGTAATTCCAAAGCGTAAACAGAGAAGCATCACACAGGAAGTCCGACCGCTCCAAACATACATATCAGGAGAACGAGTGGGCCCCCCGCCACTGGCAGTTATAGATAATGATGGTCAACAGCAACAGGAAGCAAAGATGGCAGCAAGGAAGAATCTCATTTGGTTGCTTGCGCGAAAGGCTGACTGTAACACCGACAAGCAGCAAATTCCAGGCTGGACTGGCTTTAATATTAAGGCGCGTATCCAAGAGCCTGTTACGCAAGACGTGGTGGGTTACCTGCCAACGATCAATGCTCCTGCAACTCACCTAAGCACCGTTAACGAAATATTGCGTCAGTCCGAAGAAATCAGGAAGACGCTTAATCTCAAGAAGATCGTGGTTGTCATGGATCAAGCATTGTATGCAAAAGCAGCAGAAGTCGCCTGGAAGAATCAAGATGATTATGGATCTGTTCTTCTAAGATTAGGGGCATTCCATACTATCTGCAACATACTTTCCATCATTGGAAAACGTTTTCAAGATGCTGGTTTGCGTGATATTTGCATTGAGTCGGGAATAATTGCTGAAGGATCTGTATCAAGCGTTCTTGATGGTAAAATGCACAACCGAGCCGTCAGAGTCCATAAGTGCATATACGAAGCTCTGATGCGTCTGGTATGGCAGCAATTCCTTTCCTGGGTAACGAGTATTCATCCTAACAAGATAGCGAGTGTGCGTACAGTACAAGATAGTGTCAACGAGATGGCTGATAGGTTTACTCCGGCACAGCACGACGCGATGATGCAAAGTGAAACTTTGGCAGATGTGCATGACTTATGGAATCAGTTTATACTTTACCTCCGCTATGAGAATGGTGATTTGTCTGCATTCTGGATGTCCTATATCCAAGTCGTTGAAGATGTGCTTCTAGGACTGATCCGAGCGTCCCGAGAAGGTAACTGGCAGCTTCATCTTCATGCTGTTCGTCAGATGATCCCCTGGTGCTTCGCTTATGATAAGGTCAACTATGCAAGGTACCTACCAGTGTACTATGCACAAATGATGAATCTGCCTACCGACCACCCTGATGTGCATCGCGAGTTCATGAATGGACACTTCTCTGTTCAACTAGGAAAGAAAAATCCCTTTGGCCGTTTACCAGTTGACCAAACAACAGAGGTTACAGTCAATAAAGACACTAAAACGACCGGAGGCGTGACTAAGTTCAGCTTGAAGACAGGCGCTGTAAACAGATTCTACATGACGGCTGAATACAGGTGTTTTATTATTATGCACAATCTTATAAAAATTCAGCGAACAGAATTATATCAACAGCGAAAGAAGCTCCTGCAGAGGTATCGTACGATTTGATGCAAGCTTACGGTGTTGGTGAGAAGGCGTACCAGCAATTCAAGGAGGAAAGGCTGACAAATAATCCGCCGAAGGCAAAGTTTCATGACCCACTAACACAGAAGAAACTTAAAACGTTTTCATCGCTCACGAAAAAGAAAACGATCAGCATCCAAGGGAGAAGCACTATTCTAAAAGCTGACAGAAGTCTCTTTGGCAGAATGATGATCATTGGTCAAAGTCGGAAGATTGAGGTGAGAGAATTACTGCACTATAGTCTGGGTCCTTTGCCTTGGTCATTGGCCACACCAGAAGGGTTCCCCAGGAAGACAAACAAGGCAGCTTTGGCCACGTATCTTCAGAAAGATGTCCAGCTGGCGGACAGGATACCACCAAATTCAGCAACTATAGTAGATGGAATGAGTCTTGTACAAAAGTTGAATGTTGGCAGCAACCAAACAACATTTGGGCATGTCGCATCTTCCCTTCTATCCATGGTTCTCCACGCGGGCTCACAAAGTAGCCGAATAGATGTGGTGTTTGATGTGTATAGAGAGAACTCCATCAAGAATGCAGAAAGAACCATCCGTGGAGAAGAACAAGGAGTCCAATTCGCAAATATAACCGCTTCACAACTTATACGGCAGTGGAGAAAGTTTCTTAGTCAATTAAACAACAAGACCAACCTGATACGATTTTTGGTTACGGAGTGGAAAAATCGGCAGTACACCGAAAGACTTCATGGAAAGGTCATGTACGCCACATGTGATAATCGCTGCTGGAAGATTACAGAAGAAGACAGCGTGGAAGTACCCGAGTTATCTAGCTGCCAGGAAGAGGCCGACACTCGACTCTTGCTTCATGCTCCGCATGCTTCACAAGAAGGATATGAAGCAGTTGTCATCAATTCTGAGGACACCGATGTTTTCATATTACTAACTGCTTTCTCAAACTCCATTGATGCCAGCCTTTTCCAGAAATGTGGTTCTCAAACGCGAACGAAGCTGATAGATATCGACAAGATCGCAACAGCTCTCGGACAAAGTCTGTGCAGAGCTATTATCGGACTGCATTCATTTACAGGATGTGACACGGTGAGTGCGTTTGCTGGCAAAGGTAAAATCAAAGCCTTGAAGATGGCGAAAGCCGACGAGCATGCTAGGAGAGCATTTAGCATGCTGGGCCAGACATGGGATCTACCAGCTGAGCTCTTTGTTCAGATAGAAAAGATCACCTGTGCACTGTATACGCCTGGAGCAAACACAAGTAATGTGAACGATGCGAGGTACAACCTGTTCTGTGCAAAAAACGGAGAGATAGAATCCCATCAACTACCCCCATGTCAGGACTGTCTCAAGAAACATGTTTTGCGCACTAAGTATCAAGCTTGTATTTGGAAACGAAGCCTAGAGCGAAACCCAGCAATCCCAAGTCCTGTTGGCATGGGCTGGAAGTTGGAAAACGAAAGTCTCGTTGTTGACTGGATGGATGGAAGACCTGCCCCAGACACTGTTCTGGCACTTCTGGCATGTAAATGCAAAAGATCCTGTAGCCTTCCTACCTGTGTGTGTTTAGTTAATGGTTTGAAATGTACAGATATCTGCACATTGAAGGACTGCGTTAACCAGTAGCAAACTGAAGATGACGTTAACATGGAAGAATTAGATAGTGAAGACGAGGCAGACGACGACGAGGCAGAAGAAAACGATTAGCGACATTACGTAAGCAAGACGTTGGCTGCACGTTGCCAACGTAGCCTACGTATACCGGATTAATATGAATTTCATAGTGTTTATGTCTACTATTTAATACCTAGGGATATGTCGTCAACGTTTATCATGACATGATAGATTTTGGTTAAACTAATGAAAATATGTATACCCAGAGCACGATGTTAATAGTATTTCTTAAAAGGGACTGGGCCCGAGTTTGAGAGAATAGTATAAAAGCGATCTATGACAATGAAACTAGATAAATATTTTGTTATATTGTTTAACTAACGTATTAAGCTGAAGTTGAGAGACGAAATATTCACAATAAATAATGAATTTTTCGAGAGTAAAATGTTTGTCAGCTCTTATTGTAATATTACAGACGTTTAAATCGTGTGACTGATCACGTGATTGCTACAATTGACATTTTATGCATGGCTATAAGTGATTTGAGGGTATGCCAGATATAACAGTTTTATTTTGTCATGTTTATCTAATATTTCAAGCGTTCAAACTAATTTTATGGAACAAATAAGTCCAAAACGATGCCACGCAATAATTTCTGTGGCCCACAGAGGAGGGGTACGTGAACAGTGCTCTTATACCTTAACGCTGTGAGATACACACTGCTATCAACCGAAAATATAAACTAGGGATATTGATCTTTATATTGAGGGGTATTAGCCTTTGTCCCCCTGAGTGGTACCAATACGCCTTTTATGGGGTCCTGGCTCATGCACTATTTCAGTCCCTTTCAATTTCAGCGAACGAGAAGTCGCGATTAAGATGTACATATGTCTTTTTTTCTCAGTTCTGCGAAGTCTCGCATCAAGCAATCTCTTCTCTGGTAAATGTTGTTGACAAACTTGGCTGTTTGATCGGTGCCGACTGACTCCTCTTTGCCTTCTGATATTTGTTTTTGGATTTTCTCTTTTTCGACAACTTCTAAACCAATTCTAAAAAGCAAGGCAAAACACAAATACAATTTTAAAACTGTGCACTTTTGCTTTACACACATGAAGGGAGTAAAAAATTCAGGGTTTTTTTTAAGAAATGGCAACTGAAAGTTTGCTTTTCCGTAAAAATATCCGAATACATCGTACTAAATGAAAATTTTCAACATAATAAACTTGTGAACATTCAAATTTTTGCGTTTACAACGCATATACAGCGTATAAAAACGATATTATTTTACGTTTGACTAAAATACCAACGTTGGTATAAGAATCGTCCACTTCTATACTTTTTAGCAGCAGATAGTCTAATTCAAAACATGATTTTTGATGCAGGTCTTGCATAATTATATGTATAAAATTCAAATAAATAACGTTCTTACTCTTACGACGTTTTCTGACAACTCCAATTCGTGGGCAAGTTTTGCACTTGTTTTCTTTCCAGGAAATTTCGACACTTGATACCTCTCCTGCAATCGACGAGTTTGTGTGGTCGTGAGTTTTCCTTTCGCTGCTTCATTTATTATTATGTTGGAGACATCCTCAACTAAAAAAATATATAAACGAGGGTCTTCAGTGATACGCTCTTTACCGGCATGCTATAGGTTACTCCTGTTGCATGCATGCAATAGATAAATAAATGCGTTCGAAAATTGAACTATAAAATTTCTATATGAAAAAATATCTTCCTACAAAAACCTTTCAAAGCATATAACATACATGAAATCAGTTTAAAACAGAACTAAAAATTTGGAAATAAATTTAAGCTGACTTATTACCAGGAGGAAAACAACAGTTGACGTCTGGCTCTAAAGGAATTGACTTTACAACTTGATCAACTATTTCTCGGATATTTCTCTGCCTAAGTAAGAATCCCGCAACTTCTTGCCAGTCGTCAACCATCTCTTTAGAAAGTTTTTAAAGTATTATTTTTCAACAGCTTTCCGATGCCAATATGATACGAATGACTACCATGCATGTTTGGTCGATGGTTTTATAGTGGGAAACCCGTATGCGACGCATTTCTATTTTAGGATCAATTACCCAGCGGTACTATATTGATGGTGTTTGAAAGAAATGCGCGCGTGGGTGCATGGAATGACTTGCGGAAGGACTCGAGGAATGTCAAAAATTATCAATTTTCGGGTCACTTAAGTCAAAAATCTATTATAGGGACTTTTTATAGCCTTTATACCGTACAGCAGGAATTTCTGGATTACTTAACCCCTAGAAAAATCCATGCTAAAAGCCGAGTTTACATGTTTAGCTTGCGTATACTAACCCGACCCACACAAAGCGGTTTAGAAAATTACGGTTTTGTGTTAGGGTTAAGAATTTTTTGTAAGGGTTGCATGCATGGTGGCTCAGAAAATCCTCGTATTAAGCCGCTAGTGAGTTCTGTTACCTGTAACCAGATTTCTCACTTTATTTCGCAAGTGGAAGCGTGCTGGGCCCATAACCCATGCAGAAGTCGATGGATTGAAACCATCTCCTGCTAATGTTACTGGCTGAGAAATCCTGTTAGTTTCAAATAGTTTTACTGCATAAAATACTAAAATTAATTCGAGATTTAACAAACTAACAAAGTCGGGTTTTTTGTTTAAAGCAAACATATAATATATCAAAATCTACAATACTTTTTTTCAAATCGGTAGCGCGTCGTACTTATAGGCAGTATGCGAAATGCGAAGGTCGAGGGTTCGACCCCCTCCTGGAGCAGTAATTTTTCTTCTTTTTTAATAGTTTTAAAGAACGGACATTTTAAAGACCTAAATTACAGATATGCTTTATCTACGCAAGGCATTTTCTAACTTCAAGTAATTATAAAATACCAGGGTGACTTCTTTATTTAATTTAGATATATAGAAATATAATTTTCATACCGACGTATTCTTTAATGAGTGCAAAGTTTAGATTTTCTTTGCAAGAACCTACGTAGTCTTGGACGTGGGAAAACGTGGTCAGCAGGGTGGCGCCGTGGAAGCTTGCATGGACCCATAACCCAGAGCTCGATGGATCGAAACCATCTCCTGCTGATGCTACTGGCCAAGAAGTCCTGTTAGTTTGAAATAGTTTTCTGCATAAAATACTAAAGTTAAATCTAGGCAGATAATAATTCGGGATTTAAAAAGCTAACAAAGTCAATTTTTTTGTTTAAAGCAAACGTATAATATTTCGAAATTTGCAATATTTTTTTTCAAAATCGTTCTGTTTCGATCCGTTGAGGGTTCGAGCCCCTCCTTGAGCAGTAATTTTTTTTTCTTTTTTAATAGTTTAAAAAATACTTCTTTATTATGAACTAAATTCCAGGTATACTTTCTCAACGCCTATAGAGTTTTTTAATTCTAAAAAATTTTAAAATTCCATTTAGATTTGTAGTTAATTTAGATCACCCCGAATAAAATATTCATATTAACGTATTTTCTATTGAGAGAAAAATTTAGACTTTTTTTGGAAGTAGCTTCGTAGCCTTGAACATAAACAAATGTACTCAGCAGGGTGGCGCAGTGGAAGCGTGCTGGGCCCATAACCCAGAGGTCGATGGATCGAAACCATCTCCTGCTAATCCAATACTGGATGTGAAATCTTGTTATTTTGAAATAGTTTTACTGCATAAAATACTAAACTTAAAACTGGGCAAAAAATAATATAATAATTCGAGATTTAACAAGCCGACAAAGTAAATTATTTTGTTTAAAGCAAACGTATAATATTTCAAAATCTACAATATTTTTTCAAAATCGCTATGATTCGGTCCGCTCCAGTGGCTCAGTTGGTTAACGCATCGTACTTATAGACAGTATGCGAAATGCGAAGGTCGAGGGTTCGAGCCCCTCCTGGAGCAGCAATTTTTCTTCTTTTTTATATAATTTAAATGCGTTTTCAACGCAACGCATTTTCTAACTTCATATTATTATAAAATACCAGGGCGACTTGTTTATTAATTTAGATATCTAGAAATAGAATTTTTTGTGTGCAAAGTTTAGGTTTTCATTTCAAAATTTGTGCCAGTGGCTCAGTTGGTTAGCGCATTGTACTTTATGCGAAATGCAGTAGTTATATTGTTGTCGCGCTGTTAAGTTAAGTTAATGTAACAATAGAATGCCTTCGGAGCCAATAAAAACGTAGAATTCAACGATTGACTCACGACAAACCACCGAAGCCAAAATTGTAAACGAAGTACTTCATGTAAGTGAATGCTATGGCAGCATGGAGTTATTGGAGTTATCGCAAAATGAATATAAGAGCCCAGCTCAAAATTTAAAAAGCAATACCATAGCGAAAGGAAACCATTTAAAAAAAATTTTTAAAAAATTTATTGACGTTTCGTTACTTAACCAGTAACATCTTCAGAATGACTTAAATTACATTGAATATACTTTTAAAAAATAACATTTTGAAAACAAGCGCGACGATTGGTTGAAAGCTGTCTTTCTATAACTTTATGGAAACACGGCAAGGTCCACCATTCAATACGTCATTATTACGGTGTAGGATACGCTATCCAGTACGCCATCATACGCCATTATGAAGACTAATGAGAATTTACGCTTTGATGCAGTGATTATTTTAACGTTCTATACCTATTTTCGACAGGTTATTTTATAAAGGAAATAGAAAACATTTTTTCCGTGTTCCCATACAGTTTTAGAAACACTTGTGGAAGTTTGGGAGAACTCGAAATAGCGTGAAATAGCGACTACAATTTAGTAAACTCGAAATAGCGACTACAATTTCTCGTTCTCCCAAACTTCCACTCGTGTTTCTATAACTCTATGGAAACACGGAAAATGTTTTCTATTCCTTAAATATTTAACAATTATTCGCCGAGCCCGGGCGTAGGGCCGAAGGCCCGGAGCCTGGGTGAGGGTGCTAATCTCGACATGCGCTTGGGCAAGTCTAGTCGAGAAGGTCATTAACAGTGTTACCATAGAGAAACCGCGTCCCTCTACTATTACTCAACCCCCCGTGTGATACGTCACAACCGATAGCTCTCCGACTAATTCCCCAAGTTCCAAATGTTTGACAAACGGCGTCTTTCCCGTGTGGGGTTTCTGGATAATACACCTCGTATTTTAAATCTTTAGGCATTATTTGAATTTATTAAATTTGCCACTTAACGTGTGGCAGGAGAGAGGAACAGAACTTTCGTCCCCATTGATACCAAACTCCTATGTGTAGACAACTAAGACCTAGGTGTTGATTTTACGGAGGGAGGAAAACCAGAGAACCTGGAGAAAACCCCTCGGAGCACAGGAGAGACCAACTAAACTTTACTCACATAAGTCCCAAGCTGGCGGGGAATATAAGAATATTTCGTTTGTATTCTTTCAATGATTTGGGGTTCTTAAAAGATTGTAATTTTTAAAATGTGATTTGTTTAAAGAAACGTTTTTGTAATATGACTAAATAACGAAATAAAGTTTCCAAAATATATAATTTCCTATTTACAATCACAAAAATCTCCTATTATTTACAAACACACAAAAAGTTAAAGTCCATAACTGTCAAAATTACTTACAATCACTTATTATACAACTGCATTAAAAACTGTCCAAATAACACTAAAAGTGAGTACAAATATACAGCGATATTTGGATAGTTAGTTATTTGGATAGTTAGTTATTTGGATAGTTAGTTATTTGGATAGTAGAAAACCTGTCTAACAGATCGGCTGACGTGTGCACTGTTCAATTTACCAAGCTAGAAATAAAATGGATGACATTTTGGGAACATTTGAAGACGACAATGAATTTGACTGGCTTTCTTATTCAGAGTTTGAGAACTTGATTGCCAGTATAAACAACGAAAGCGTAAACGGGGAAGGAAGTGAAGTATGTGTTTCGACTGGAAATGACTCCCTAAATGATGTTGAGATAGGCGAGTTCATAGAGAAAAACAAAAACATAAATACGGCCAAGAATGTCTGACCTGAATGTCTGGAAAAGATGGTGTTTCTCCATCGTGAAAGCAAGGGAAATTCAGAATATTTCACCGAGTGAACTCGACAGGCTTCGTTGTCACTTTTTCATTAACGTAAGAAAACAAGACGGAACCGAGTTCGAACCAGGTACGCTCGCAACTTTTCAGCGAAGATTTGACCGTCATTTGCGTGATGTTCTTATCTTCCTCTTATTTTCCTTATTTTCCTATTATCTTCCTCTTACCTTCCTCTTATCATCCTCTTATCTTCCTCTCATCTTCCTCTTATTTCCGCTTATCTTCCTCTTATCTTCCTCTTAATTTCCGCTTATCTTCCTCTTATCTTCCTCTTATCTTCCACTTATTTTACCTCTTATCTTCTTCCTATCTTTATATTATCTTCCACTTATCTTCCTCTTCTCTTCCTCTTATCTTCCTTATCTTCCTCTTATCTTTCTCTTATCTTCCTTATCTTCCTCTTATCTTCCTTATCTTCCTCTTATCTTCCCCTTATCATCCTCTTATCTTCCACTTATCTTCCTTATTTTCCTATTATCTTCCTCTTACCTTCCTCTTATCATCTTCTTATCTTCTTTTTATCTTTCTTATCTTTCTTATCTTCCTCTTATCTTTCTCTTATCTTCCTCTTATCTTCCTTTTATCTTCCTCTTATCTTCCTTATCTTCCTCTTATCTTCCTTATATTCCTATTATCTTCCTCTTATCCTCCTATCTTCCTTATCTTCCTCTTATCTTCCTTATCTTCCTTATCTTCCTTATCTTCCTCTTATTTTCCTTATCTTCCTCTTATCTTCTTTATCTTCCTCCTATCTTCCTTATCTTCCTCTTATCTTTCTCTTATCGTCCTCTTATCTTCCTTATCTTCCTCTTATCTTCCTTATATTCCTCTTACCTTCCTCTTATCTTTCTTCTATTCCTCTTACCTTCCTCTTGTCTTCCTTATCTTTCTCTTATCTTCCTTATCTTCCTCTTATCTTTCCCTTATCTTCCTTATCTTCCCCTTATCTGCCTTATCTTCCTCTTATCTTCCTTATCTTCCTCTTATCTTCCTCTTATCTTCCTTATCATCCTCTTATCTTTCTCTTATCTTTCTCTTATCTTCCTATTATCTTCCTCTTATCTTCCTCTTAACTTCCGCTTATCTTCCTCTTATCTTCCTCTTATCTTCATGAACATAATCTACGTTGTTCTGATATTAACCTTAAAATCCCTCAACCTCGCACAGAGTGTTTAAAACGCAGTCTAGCATATAGTGGTGCCCTCTTATGGAACAGCTTGCCATCAGTTGTAAGAAATCTTGACAACGTCAAGAAATTCTCTGCAAATATTTGTAATTATAGTTTTTAACATGTAATAATTTTGTAGTTCAATGTCTCCTACTAAGATATAATTTAGTTTATTTTTGTCTATTTACTTAATATACGGCTTTTATGAAAAACAATTGTACATATTGATAAAATTACCGTATTGAAATAAAGTTGTCTCTCTCTCTCTCTTATATTCCTCTTATCTTTCTCTTATCTTCCTCTTAACTTCCCCTTATCTTCCTCTTATCTTCCTTATCTTCCTCTTATCTTTCTCCTATCTTCCTCTTATCTTCTCCTTATCTTCCTCTTATCTTCCTTATTTTCCTATTATCTTCCTCTTACCTTCCTCTTATCATCCTCTTGTCTTCCTTTTATCTTTCTTATCTTCCTCTTATCTTCCTCTTATCTTCCTCTTAAATTCCTCTTATCTTCCTCTTATCTTCCTTATCTTCGACTTCCTCTTATCTTCCTCTTATCTTTCTTATATTCCTTTCATCTTCCTTATCTTCTTCTTATATTCATCCTGTCTTCCTTATCTTCCTCTTATCTTCCTTATCTTCCTTATCATCCTCTTATCTTTCTCTTATCTTGCTTATCTTCCTCTTATCTTCCTTATCTTCCTCTTATCTTCCTTATCTTCCTCTTATCTTCCTCTTAACTTCCTTATATTTCTCTTACCTTCCTTATCTTCCTCTTATCTTCCTCTTATCGTCCTTCTCTTCCTTTTTTCTTTCTCTTATCTTCCTTTTCTTTCTCTTATCTTCCTTATCTTCCTCTTTTCTTTCTCTTATCTTCCTTTTCTTCCTCTTATCTTCCTTATCTTCCTCTTATCTTCCTTATCTTCCTCTTATCGTCCTTCTCTTCCTTTTTTCTTTCTCTTATCTTCCTTTTCTTCCTCTTATCTTCCTTATCTTCCTCTTTTCTTTCTCTTATCTTCCTTTTCTTCCTCTTATCTTCCTTATCTTCCTCTTATCTTCCTTATCTTCCTCTTATCTTCCTCTTATCTTCCTCTTATATTCCTCTGTTTGTAAATAATAGGAGATTTTTGTGGAAATAGGAACATATATTTAAATATATATAAATAGGAAATTATATATTTTGGAAACTTTATTTCGTTATTTAGTCATATTACAAAAACGTTTCTTTAAACAATCACATTTTAAAAATTACAATCTTTTAAGAGCCCCAAATCATTGAAAGAATACAAACAAAATATTCTTATATTCTCCGCCAGCTGGGGATTTATTTGAGTAGAGTTTAGTTGGTCTCTCCTGTGCTCCAAGGGTTTTTCGCCAGGTTCTCTGGATTTCCTCCCTCCGTAAAATCAATACCTAGGTCTTAGTTGTCTACACATAGGAGTTTGGTGTCAATATGGGACGAATTCAAAGTTCTGTTCCTCTCTCCTTCCACACGTTAAGTGGCAAATTTAATAAATTCAAATTCAAATAATGCCTAAAGATATTTAAAATAGGAGGTGTATAATCCAGAAACTTCACACGGGAAAGACACCGTTTGCCAAACATTTGGAACTTGAGGAATTAGTCGGAGAGCTATCGGTTGTGACGTATCATATGGGGGATTGAGAAACATAAATTCCAGATATGCTTCATCTACGCAAGACATTTTCTAACTCTAAGTAATTAAAAAAACAATTTGAAATAGTTTTACTGCATAAAGTACTAAAGTTAAATCTAGGCAAAAAATAATAATAATTCGAGTTTTAACAAGCTGACAAAGTTTATTCTTTTCTTTAAAGCAATCATATAATCTATCAAAATCTACAATATTTTTTTCAAAATCGTTATGTTTCGATCCGTCGAGGGTTCGACCCCCTCCTGGAGCAGTAATTATTTTTCTTTTTTTATGGTTTAAAAATACTTCTTTTTAATAAACTAAATTCCAGATATATTCCTTATCAACGCAACGCATTTTCTATCTTCATATAATTATGAAATACCAGGGTGACTTCTTTATTTAATTTAGATATCTATAGAAATAGAATTTTCATATCAACGTATTCTTTTAATTTATTGAGTGTAAAGTTTAGATTTTCTTTAGAAGAAGCTACGTAGTCTTTAGACGTGAATGAAAGTGGTCAGCAGCGTGGCGCAGTGGAAGCGTGCTGGACCCATAACCCAGAGGTCGATGGATCGAAACCCCGGCTCTCCTACTAATGCTACTGGCTGAGAAATTCTGTTAGTTTCAAATAGTTTACTGCATAAAATACTAAAGTTAAATCTAGGCAGAACATAATAATAATTCGAGATTTAATAAAGATAATTCTTTTCTTTTTTAAAGCAATCATATAATATAATATATATCAAAATCTACAATATTTTCTTCAAAATCGTTATGTTTCGATCCGTCGAGGGTTCAAGCCCCTCCTAGAGCAGTAATTCTATTTCTTTTTTTTTGGTTTAAAAATACTTCTTTTTTAATAAACTAAATTCCAGATATATTCCTTATCAACGCAGCGCATTTTCTATCTTCATATAATTATGAAAGACCAGGGTGACTTCTTTATTTAATTTCGATATCTATAGAAATAGAATTTTCATATCGACGTATTCTTTTAGTTTATTGAGTGCAAAGTTTGGATTTTCTTTGCAAGAAGCTACGTAGTCTTCGACGTGTATAAAAGTGGTCAGCAGGGTGGCGCCCTGGAAGCTTGTTGCATGGATCCATAACCCAGAGGTCGATGGATTGAAACCATCTCCTGCTAATGCTACTGGCCAAGAAGTCCTGTTAGTTTGAACATAGTCAATCGAGATATGGTCTGGAAACTCAGCTAAAGTCTTTGGTCTATCTTTTTGTTCGTCTTTATGCATTTTTGTGCACGTTGCACGGTCACTGAACACATTGTATTTTAGTATAATGAACGAATTGTCCAATAGCAACGATTCAGTTCAATCACTCAACCGTGCTATTTAAATATTAATAAACCTAAAACAAAGGATGTGCACGGTGTAAGGTACGGTTTCCGAGTTTCCAGACCATATATCTCGACTGACTATGGTTTGAAATAGTTTTCTGCATAAAATACTAAAGTTAAATCTAGGCAGAAAATAATAATAATTCGAGATTTAACAAGCTAACAAAGTCAATTTTTTTGTTTAAAGCAAACGTATAATATTTCGAAATTTGCAATATTTTTATTCAAAATCGTTCTGTTTCGATCCGTCGAGGGTTCGAGCCCCTCCTTGAGCAGTAATTTTTCTTCTTTTTTAATAGTTTAAAAAATACTTCTTTATTATGAACTAAATTCCAGGTATACTTTTTCAACGCCTATAAATTTTTTTAATTCTATAACAAATTTTAAAATTCCATTTAGATTTGTGTTTAATTTAGATTACCCCGAATAAAATATTCATATTAACGTATTTTCTATTGAGAGAAAAATTTAGACTTTTTTTGGAAGTAGCTTCGTAGCCTTGAACATGAACAAATGTACTCAACAGGGTGGCGCAGTGGAAGCGTGCTGGGCCCATAACCCAGAGGTCGATGGATCGAAACCATCTCCTGCTAATCCAATACTGGCTGTGAAATCTTGTTATTTTGAAATAGTTTTACTGCATAAAATACTAAAGTTAAAACTAGGCAAAATGTAATAATAATTCGAGATTTAACGAGCCAATTCAAAATCGCTATGACTCTGTCCGCTCCAGTGGCTCAGTTGGTTAGCGCATCGTACTTATATGCAGTATGCGAAATGCGAAGGTCGAGGGTTCGAGCCCCTCCTGGAGCAGTAATTTTTCTTCTTTTTTTATATAGTTTAAAGAAAGGACATTTCCAGATATGCTTTATCAACACAACGCATTTTCTAACTTCATATTATTATAAAATACCAGGGCGACTTGTTTATTTAATTTACTGCCCTGACGTTGGCAGGTCATAAACACAAGTTTATTTTCAATCCATACAATTATTTTTTTCCTTTCCTGAAATATTTGGAACAGTTTCAGTATCTTTCAATCTCAGCGAACGAGAAGTTGCGATGAGATGTATTGACTATTTTTTTCCAGTTCTGCTAGAGGTATTTTGATTTCTGCTTGGAATGCAGGGGCGGATCTAGACTGTATCAACTGTATCGTATGATACAGTCAGATTTTCACTTAATAATTTAATTAAATTAAAACAAATTAAAATTCGAATAATTACAATTCACAAGTAGCTTTTTCAAAGTTCAGCAACATCATTTTCAAATTCTTTGATGTTAATGTACGCAATTTTTCAAAGCTTAAAATCAGTTCTGTTCTACGACCAGCGAGACAAACTCGCACGGAAATTCTCGGTAGCCCGCAAAAATTGCCCGTAAGTGCACCCCCACCAGCCTCCTTTTCCTTGCCAGTGAAGCATCGCGCAAAAGGCGCCCTCGTCTCGATTCTTTAATGGCGATGTGTTACCGATGAGGTTACGATTGATACAGTTGTGCTAAATATAGTAACTGTAGCGACTGTATCTGATACAGTTGACTGTATCAAACCAATCAAAATGCTTGATTTTGGTCACGTTTTGCTACAGTTTCCACACTTCCGATACAGTTGACTGTATCGGAGCAGTCTCCGACGATCTAAATATGATTACGGCGTGATGTGATTTAGTTTATGCAACTTTGCGAGCAGCAAGCTGCTCTAACTCACAAGCTGGGAGCTTATATAGTGCAATGTGAAAACATCATACCTTTTTCTTTTTCAAATTCCTGGAGACGGTTCCATGGAATTGTACGCTGTCTGAATTATTTTGATCATAAATTTCTTTGAAACTTTGGTTCGTTTTTGTGTTCTTCTCAAAAAGTGATATTTGTCCAAAACAAACTCTTAACACTTAAGAGTTTTCTCTTTATAAATTTGAAAAAATAATTCTGTTAATACTGTTTTTTGTACAGGGCAAATATTTTTCTATACGAGCTACCAAAGCAAGAAATAAAGGTGTTGAACTGCCGAAGTTTTTTCAGTTTTTACTGAACACTTATCTTGTTTCCTCCCCTTTAGATCCGCTGATGAACATTCAAACTCGTTTTTCTTTACAGTGCTTCGCTGGGTTACCCAAACTGCACGAGAAAGCAATTGCTTAAATAAATATAGCTAGATCGTTTGCACACGGTCACGTTTCATTTGTAGTTGGTTGGCAAACCAGCCTCGTACCCAGGCGCTAATATCTTGCGTGTCTTATTTTGTTTTTGGCTATATATGGACAGTTCACTTGTTATTGTTTTGCGTGTGTGTGTATTTATAATTTTCTGTAAATTTCATCAAGTTCAGCCGACAAATTGAGCCAGCACGCACGTGGCCTGCGAACTGCCCCATAAGAGTGGCCGATTTTCTATGCGATTTCCGATCGTGCACTGATGATGAACCACTGACCGCCATGTTAATTTTAGCACGGCTTATGAAAATTTAACTTGACATCAACCAAGATGGCGTCCAATGTCACGTGATAGATAGATAGATAGATAGATAGATAGATAGATAGATAGATAGATAGATAGATAGATAGATAGAGCGATAGATAGATAGATAGAGCGATAGATAGATAGATAGAGCGATAGATAGATAGATAGAGCGATAGATAGATAGATAGATAGATAGATAGATAGATAGATAGATAGATAGATAGATAGATAGATAGATAGATAGATAGATAGATAGATAGATAGATAGATAGATAGATAGATAGATAGATAGATAGATCTTTATTAAAAATTACCTGGCAGCCAAGGGCTGAACTGCGTAATTTACAATGATAAATAGTGACAATAAGATAAAATGTTCAAATTAAGTATTTACAATAAAACTTAGAGTATACAATGTAAGGAAACTTATAATATAAAAAAGGGATAATACGTTAGGGATCTACAATACGTTAGAGGTCTACAGAAAAGCAAGAAGCAGGTATAAAAGTTCTTTTAAAACGGTCAGTGCGTATGCGCGGAAGATCGAACATGCGCTTACGTCTAATGTTATACTTGGCCTCATGAAATGATGGAAGTAATTTATATAATTTGTGTAAGGGGTCAGATACAATTGAAGCGAATAACTTGCTGCATTGTTCCTCACGTCTGTCATACAGAGAACTGAGGTTACACAAGTCTAAATTCTGATGATATGACACTCCAGGTGATATAATGGATAGAGCCTTCTTCTGCACACGTTCCAAGTCGTCGCTTAAATAGACGGGAAGGGAATAATGGAAGACCGGTGAACAGTACTCTAGAATTGATCTCACACAGGTGCAATAAAAATTCACGATATCTGAAACAGGAACCTTAGCGCGTTTCAGTACAACTAAAAAGTACATAGAAACTAAAAAGTACATACGTGATTGTTAACGATCTATTAAATAAGTATATATATATATATATATATATATATATATATATATATATATATATATATATATATATATATATATATTTATATATATATATATGGGATCCCATTTCTGGGTGTATTTTTTGAAGTTCCATACAGTAAGAGTGTGATTAAAATGTTCGAGGAAGATCTTCAATGCAACCATATAGTCAACTGAGATATGGTCTGAAAAATCTGGAAACTTAAAATGAAAGCGTCTATAATAACCTGTGATTTTAAGTTGAGGTTGTCTATTGGTGATAGACCATTAGCTAGTATCTGCTCGTAGAAAACGAGGGAGAGTGATCTAATTGTAATTACTTAGCTTCAAATTTGGTGTAGATATACTCCATAAGCATTATAAGCGAATTCATTTTCTTCTTCGAAAATGTTAAACTGAATAATTCTCAATTATTTGTGCCAATGTTATCCTCACACGCTTAAAACTTTTAGTGGACGCCATGTTTGATATTTCAACTTAGTTTCCAAGCTCATAAAAAGCTCGGGCCCGTGGTCTAATTGTTTGCTTCATTATACATTTATACCAAAAACATTGACCTCACCGTGTAAACGTGAAAAAAGATAGAACAAAGACTTTCACTAATGGCATCGTCTGGTATGCAGGTAGAATACATATTGTTCAATAAAGAAGTACTTGAAAACGTTTTCGAAGAAAAAAAATTTGATTTCCTATCGAACTACCTTAATACGCTAAATATTTGATTAAAAATTACAATACACGCGATGTTCAAGAATAAGTGTCCATCCAGATAAATTCCTTGAAAACTGTCATTTATTTAATTCTTAGACTACACATTTAAACAATCGGTACAACAAAACAATTTTTGAGCCATAATGATATTTTAGAGAAGAAGAATGGTTAATTTAAAGCGCCTATGAAACGAAAATTAAGTTCGTCTTATTTCAAAGAACACTTAAAATGATAGAGTGACATATTTTGCAGTTTTTGGTTTCCTTGCTTCGTTTTTGAGATATTTCAGTTTGTTTGATATGTAAATTTAACTTATAAGATAACTTTACGTCACTCTTTGCATAATGACTTATCGCAAAACATTATATATCATTGTTATTGTCAAACAAAAACACTTACAATTTACAGACTCTGCTGTAGGAGAAACACTCGCACATGGTTCCTAATTCGCCAAGTACTTTTGTTCGATAATAACAAAGATATAGAACACTTTGTGGTAACTCATTATTCTTATAAGTAAATTTGCATAACAAACAAACCGAAATATCTCAAAAACGAAGCAAGGAAACGAAAATCTGTAAAAGATGTTACTCTGTGATTTTAGATTTTAAGTGTTCTTTCAAATAAGATAAACATAATTTTCGTTTCATAGGCACTTTAAGTGTGCATAAAAACAACCCAACAAACACCAAATCAGCTCTGAAGCCAACAAATATTAACAATGAAAAGCGCGTACCTGGCGTATCGTTTAAAATTTATAGTAACCATGGATATCATATATTCGCCATGATCGCTAAAATCAGGGTAATTCCTTATACATAGACGAACGACAGATAGGTCACAACTACATTTGACGTTTTCTTCTTAGAATTCGATTCTAATCTCAGCCAAAAATCTAATTTTAAATCTTATTTTAAACCTTATCATAAGGGACGTACCATTCTATTTTTGAGGGAGAGGTTGGGAAAATACCAAAAAGAAATTCGAGCACAAGGCTTGGCAGAGAAAAAAAAATCATGCACAGCCAAACGGTAGATTGTAAACATGTCATAAATTGTAAAAATAATTGTTGCAGAGGTTTCTGTCGCAAAATAAAATTATTGCACAGAAAAACTGCCCAACCCCGCCTCAAAAATAAATTGGTACATTAACCTAATTAAAAGCTAATTATTTTCGCGTGAATCTACTTTCTATTGTATAAGACAAATAAAAATGTCGCTTCGCGAGGAAAAAGTCGCCCAGTTAAAAAACCGGCTTAAAGGCCAATGTCCACCAAAAATGGGGGCATAGTGTTCGAGACCTCTACTGCTACGGTGATTATACTATTGCTGACATTTCAGCAATCCACCTCAGTAACCAAAGTGATTTAGACCTTGCTGAGCACACGGCTTCCTCACAAACGGCTTTTCTTATTCCTGAATTAATTTTGAGCAATCATAATACAATTTGGACGTAAGACATTAAACTAGACAGCTCAATGAGGAAAATAACATAAATCAGGACCCGATATTTACAGTGACGTTACAGTGACTGTTATAAAAATTCACCTTTGGTAGAATTAAAATAGTAAAGATCGATGTAGTTTAGTTATCAAGACACTCCATCACATGGATCTGAAGAGTATCCAAATCCGGGAAGATTCCCTGACACTTTGGGCACACTCTTTGGCCAGCCGATGGAGTGCTCTCCGATTCCAAGCACTCGACTACGTGAACCTGCAATGCATCAAGGTCAGGAAACATCTGGTCACATTTTGGACAACAACCACCCGACACCTGTCGGTTCGCATCTGTGTCTAACGGGCGCTGCGGAGGAGGAGCATTTCGTCCAGCTGGACCACGAGGAGCAAGAAAACTATCATACAATTGATTCCACGCATTTGGACCGCGATCATAGTTGTTTGTACCAAGCCTGTGGCGTCTTTGCATTTCTGCCATGTTGCTACCAGTCGTATCGTTTAATTCCTCATTGAGCTTCTCATTTTCCGCTCGAAGTTTGGCCACTTCGTCTCGTAGTCGTTTACAATCTTCCTCGCGTTTCTGTCTAGTTTGTTGTTCTGTAGTAAAATCCGTTTGAAACACCTCGATCTAAATAAATACACAAACTTAATATTTAAGGCGGTTCTTCCCGTCGCCACAAATCGTTCGTTAGTTAGTGGAGTACACATTTCCCAACCAACCTCGTACCCAGTGTCTTTTCCCCAGACATTTTATATATACCATAATATACCAGGGTCTTTTTTTTCTTTCGCGTTTGTTTGTTTGTTTGTTTGTTTGTTTGTTTGTTTGTTTGTTTGTTTGTTTGTTTGTTTGTTTGTTTGTTTGTTTGTTTGTTTGTTTGTTTGTTTGTTTGTTTGTTTGTTTGTTTGTTTGTTTGTTTGTTTGTTTGTTTGTTTGTTTGTTTGTTTGTTTGTTTGTTTGTTGCTTGCTTGCTTGCTTGCTTGCTTGCTTGCTTGCTTGCTTGCTTGCTTGCTTGCTTGCTTGCTTGCTTGCTTGCTTGCTTGCTTGCTTGCTTTGTTTGTTTGTTTGTTTGTTTGTTTGTTTGTTTGTTTGTTTGTTTGTTTGTTTGTTTGTTTGTTTGTTTGTTTGTTTGTTTGTTTGTTTGTTTGTTTGTTTGTTTGTTTGTTTGTTTGTTTGTTACACCTGTGGGAACTCTGGTTACTTTTTTATATCGTATATATTAAGGCACCAATTACATGGAGATTTTCAGCGGCTGAAAATCTCAATGTAATTGGTCCCTATAAGTGTAAATGTAGCGTGCGTTGCAAAGGACGTGTTTCTAAATTGACCCTCTGCATGTTTAGGTTAGCAATGCTCTTTGTTTCTTCAGCTTCAGAATAAATAAAACGACTCATACGCCTTAAAATTAGACTTTTCAACTCCGAAAGAACACTGAATTGTCCACGTCCTTCCATTAAAAATATCTCAGAATCTTTTTCGATTCTTCTAAAGCATAAATTACATGTCGCTTGACCAACCACGTAGCGTATAACAACAACTGACGGCCAATCACAAGCAATTATAAAAAAACATTGCATACTCGCAAGGGGATCAGAACACGAATTTGGTCGCTGCACGGTCTAGGGACGGACTTTATTGAGTTTGAATTTCAAAACACGTCCGCGGCTGCGACACAGACTGGTGTTAATGCTGACTGCTATAGACTTGTAAATACTAACTTGCTGTTTCAACAGAGGGACGGTTTCCAGTTCGCTTGTAAGATTTGCGTGATCGTGTTGCAATTTACGATAATCTTGTTCTTTATTCTCAACCATTTCTTCAGCACTCAGTAACTGAGCTGTAAGGTTATCAATTTTTGATTTGAACTCGGCAACCTCAGCACCACTCGCTCCACGGTATGACTAAAAATAAAAACAGAAATTACAGATGTAACAGAAATCTGACATGAAATATTTGTTACAGGTTAACGTTAAAAATTACTGGTGTGTCAACTTTAAAGAAAAAAATAAATTAAATCTAAGAACGATTCATGCTTTACCACCATGCATGTGCAAATTCAAATAATAATACACAATTATTGAATTCACGGCATTCGTATGATATGAAGAGTTGTGCAGACGAGTTGTGTGGGGGTTATCTTTATGTGTGAAATATTTGTCAGGTTCGCCTATATACTATTGTGTCTTTTCCATTAGGGCATGGTTGCGTAGGAGTTGTGGTTACGTGTGCATGGAAGTTGTGCATGGTGGTCTCAGAAAGGTGTGTGTTGTCAGTCTATTGTTGTCGATATTTAAAAAATGGTTCGTGGTTTGGCGTGCTCCATTGAGTTATGGATGCACGCGGGAAGTTCGGAGAGCAAGAAAAAACGTAAGAGTTGAGTGCTCTCCCAACTTCCCACGTGCATCCATAACTCAATGGAGCGCGGCAAACCATGAACCATTTCTTTTAAAACAGAGAATCAGACACAAAACAACGGAAAACCACATTTATTTCGCTGATTAAAAATGAGGTTCTCATTACGTTTGAAATTACCAGAAACGACTTTGTATTGTATCTATGTTATAATGCATGTGTGTCGGTTTGTTAAAAAACAGTGCGCTCGTAGGCAGTGTAGAAAATAGAAATATAAGTGAAAACTAAAGAAAACGAGTCTATAGTAGAACAAGACGCCCGCTAGGCGTGAACTTGGGCTACTGGGGGCTGGCGCCTTGCAAAATAATAGAACAACAGGAGTGCTGTTTGGAGTTAATGGTTGAATTTGATGCAACTTTCAGTCAATTGACTGTAGTAGTGGAATATTGATCATAGAGAAAATCATGGTGGGTATAACTGGTGTACCAAAACATTGATTTAGCAGCCATAACTGGTCTGCCAAAACATTGAAATGGTGGCCATTACTGATGTACCAAAACATCTAAATGGTGGCCATACTGGTGTACCAAAACAATGAAATAGTGGCCATACTGGTGTAACCAAAACAATGAAATAGTGGCCATACTGGTGCACCAAAACAATGAAATAGTGGCCATACTGGTGTACCAAAACAATGAAATAGTGGCCAATCGGCCATATTGGTGTATGTACCAAAACAATGAAATAGTGGCCATACTGGTATACCAAACAATGAAATAGTGGCCAATCGGCCATATTGGTGTACCAAAACAATGAAATAGTGGCCATACTGGTGTACCAAAACAATGAAATAGTGGCCAATCGGTCATATTGGTGTACCAAAACAATGAAATAGTGTGGCTATACTGGTGTACCAAAACAATGAAATGGTGGTCATATTGGTGTACCAAAACAATGAAAGAGTGGCCATATTGGTGTACCAAAACAATGAAATGGTGGCCATACTGGTGTACCAAAACAATGAAATAGTGGCCATATTGGTGAACAAAACAATGAAATAGTGGCCATATTATTGGTGTACCAAAACAATGTAATGGTGGCCATACTGGTGTACCAAAACAATGAAATGGCAGCCATACTGGTGTACCTAAACATTGAAATGGTGGCCATATTGGTGTACCCAAACAACAATACACACTTGATGAAAGTAATGTATAAACTGTTGAATAGCATCGACTTTTATTTGCAAGACATCAGTACAATAAATCAATAATAAAAAACCTCAATACATTTACATACAGCATTCACAGACACAAGTCAGTTCGGTGTAAGACATATGATGTAAAGAAGATGTAAAACACAGCATGTTTACCTTTCACTTGCAAGTTGGCTTTATCAACTTTCTTTGATTTACAGCACTTGAGCAACATTTTTCAGTACAATTTAATTAATAACACATGTATAAAATTGATCGAGAACACATTGATCGTGAGTTGATCGAGTACTACACATTTTCAGCGTACGGTTATCGAGATCGCGGACCAACCCAGGCCTACTATAGTATAAAAGCATTGCGAGCGTGTTTATCATTGAAACACAAATTCACAAGTTTCGAACAACACAACCAAAGGCGTCAGGAGAAGAAAAAACTCGCCATTCCTGCATGAAAATCCGCCATCATGAAACATCAGCATTTGAGCTGTGACGTCAGAAGTGTCACATGCCTGCAGTTTCGCAAAGCCTGTCGGGGCAATATCGCGACCCCAAAAAACACTAATAACACGACCGAAACCTAGACTCGGCTACCACAGGTAACGCGAGTAATGAAAGAATTAAGTCAATTTTTTGTTCGTTTGTTCGTTTGTGGATAAGTCTTGTAAGGTGCCGCGGTAATGCTAGTGTGGTTCTAAGTTGTGTACCACCTTTCTAGTGAAAGTCGTTGTCTGTAGTTGGTGTAACAAGTCATGCACAGCCAATGAGAATCAAATCACTCCCACTGTCACTATATATTCATTACATTCACTTTCAACTGAATGACTCTTTATATAAACAACCATTTACCTGATTCTCTGCAAGGAGCTTCTCATTTTGAGCATAGACTGAAGACAATTCATTCCTAGTATTTAAAGAAACAATTTCAGACTAAGATAAAACTGTAAGATAAAAGTAGAAAACTCTAAGATAAAAGTAGTAAACTGCCGTGATTATACTAGATTAGTTTTGATAACAAAATACTGACGTTGCGAGGAGAGTCCTTCATAAGAGTAAATCACCTTTTCACTTTGTACCTGTGTACCACCTTTTCACTTTGATCTATCCTAAACACTGCCTACACGCAGCACTGGCTCTATATACTTTTTCTACAATTTCACACTAAATTGGCTTCAATTTATATATCATCAACCCAGACCTAATTTCAAGATTTGACATTTCGCACGTAGACCGTATTAATGCATATTTCATATATACTTCAGTATCCAAAAACTGATTCGAGCAAGACATTTCCATTAAACCAACAAAATTGAGCTAAACTGATTCTAAAATACACAGTGGAATTATTCTCAATGATATTTCTGATCATTTACCAGTCTGTTCCGCGTAAAAAAGGTCATATACCTTGAGTTTGATACAAGTAAAAGACATTCAACTTTTATGCAACATGCAGAATAATCCGGTCCCTCTTAATTTAAAACGATTGGCCATGAATAAAAAGAAATTGATACGAAACAAAATGACTGCATTTTGAGGGGGTGAATGAGGACAAAACGCAGCAACTTAGTTTTCACGCTATTTACAGATTTTGACAAAAAGTTGACAACTAGTTTTGAAGTTACACCACGGGCTCTAGAACAGGCTCTATATGGCTCGAGTGAACAGTTGTCTTAGCATACGACTATTAACAAAAATTTGTGTGTTTGTCGTACCTTAATGTTCAACGAACTTGCTTATCTATAATACAAAGTCTATGGTACCTTGGATTGCTTGAAATACGCTACAATCTTCCTTGTAAGTCCTCATGAATATTCTTCGATTTGAACGGCAATGTTTACCCAACCAAATCTTTCAAACTGTCACACGGCCACGAGTATTAAATATACAAGTTAGCTATGCAAAGTTTTATTGAAAAAAGTGAGAGGGTAGGATCAAAGTTAGCCTGCTTGCAGCCCAAAATTTCTAAATCAAAGTAGGTTGTACCACACTAAGCCAATCAGTTATCTGGGTTGTATACTATATGTGATCTGTTCAAATCGTCATGAGCGCGATGAACCTTCTGACGTCAGATCAACCGTCTTTTTCCTAAACGCGTAGTTGCTAGGTGGACTGGAGTCGGGGACAGGTTGTTTCCATATATGGAAGTCGGGGACACGTTTGTACCATATATGGTAGTGTCCTTTCATCTCGCTCTTGACGATGAAAAAATCCAATGATCATACCCTCTTGCTTTTTGGACTTTTTAGCAGAACGTGTGACGTCATTATTTAGTACTCGTGGCCGTGTGACAGTTTGAAAGATTGGGTCGTGTAAACAAAGGTCATTCAAATCGAAGAATATTCATGAGGACTTACAAGAAGGATTGTAGCGTATTTCAAGCAATCCAAGGTACCGTATACACTTTGTATTATAGATAAGCAAGTTCGTTGAACATTAAGGTACGAGAAACACACACATTTTTGTTAACAGTCGTATGCTGAGACAACTTTTCACTCGAGCCATATAGAGCCTGTTCTAGAGCCCGTGGTTACACCCGATTGTTGTGTGTTAAAAATGTCATTATGCTTGAAGATCGTGTAAAACCATTAATAATACGTTGCGAGTGACGATACTCTTTAAGTAAGAACTCATTTCAACAACTGTATACACAATAAGCAAAACATGTAGACAACCACCTTAAAGAATAAAATTATACTCGTCCCCATTGCAGTTGTACCATTATATACACTATAATGGGCCATTTGCACGATGACATAAAATAGCGTTGGGTGACTACAATTACCAGAATGCTTTGCTAGCATCCTAGTGCTGATAAATGGAGGATACTGGCAAAGCATTCTGGTAGTTGTAGTCACCCAACGCTATTTTACGTCATCGTGCAAATGGCTTATTTGCAGCCAATATAGAATCCACTATTAGGATACCCTGTACTCATCTTCTCTCAATTTATTGTATTTCTCTGTTCCTCTGCTTTATATTTATTTTATTATTATCCTCATATCCTATAATTTATGTACTGTAAGTTAAGATGAGTAAATAAAATGTATTACTTTACTTTATTATCACTTTAAGCCATGTATAATACTGTACTAAGGATTTTGGGTGAAGGAAAATTCGAGTGTAGAATATATACATTCTAGTATATATATACTGTACCTTGTTTCAAGAAGAGCAGACTCGCTACATTTTATGTCATTTTTCAGTTGTCCTATCATCATATCCATGTGTTTGATTCTGATTAAAAAAAAAGTAAAATCTGTATCAATATCAACAATTGACCGTACCAAAAAATACGGCGTCTTGTACATTTAACCACAATCCCTTGCGCACAGTAAATATTGTTTCTTGCAGAATTATCCAAAGATAACGTTTTAAAACGATAAAGTTTGGGAGGAATGAAGTTTTTGCTTACTTAATCCATGTTAGAACGATAAACAATGTTTAGTTGGTATTTGAGCCGATTTGAGGTTGCAAAGCATTATGGTTAAATGTACCGCCGCCATCTTTTTCGGTACCATCAATTGAGCACCGAACATTTCATGTAAACTTAAAGTATTACAAAGAATATTTATCATGCATGAACCATAGCGCAAACTGATTGTAATAACCGTAAGTTTAGACGAAACAGTTTGTATATAAGTTAGACTGTATGTATTTTCAAGTCAAAAAGTATAATGTCCAAATAGCAAAACTCCCGAAAATTTTGTTTACTACAGGAAGGACAATAGCTAGATATTACACAAGCTTAGCAAACAACAGGCGCTTAACTATTGAAATACCTTAGTTATGAAACTTTTAATGACTTAGAACTTATGACAAAGTCTTACAGCTATTTGCGTTCAAACGGAAAATGTTTTCCGAGTTCTGCATGTACTTTTTACACGTTTGTAACGTAATGTTTTGGTGGGGCTTTGATCTCAACTAAGCAGTTGGATACCTTGAGAACGGTAAACCCGAACGCGATAAAAACTCTATCCATGCAACGCTACGTTTCAAACATAAAACACAACATAAAAAAATATTTGCAGTTCGCGATTGAACGCAAATAGCTATAAGTTTAAATCAAACTCAGATTACTTTTGTTGCATGTCTAATTCCTGCACTGTCCATTGCTCACACTCTTCTTCTTTTTTCTGCAATTCTCCAAAAAAAGAGCAAATTTGGGATTTCAATGTTGCAATTTCATGTTGCTAAAAACAAAAAAAGGAGAAAACACTGAGAAAAGCGCCATGGATATAATTATATGTAAATTCTATCTAGCCCAACAGTCCTTGTCTTTTTTTTAGTTACATTATCACCCATATATTTACAACAAAAGAGACAAATAATAAAAAATAAGAAAATAGTTAAGGTGATTGGTGGTCAGACAGAGCAAAGCCCCATTTGAATTTGACTACCATATACACATATTACAAAAACTAAAAACAAAAGTATCATCGACCATAGAAAAACTTAAAACTTATTCAATTATGTTCGGCCTCTAGAATTCGGAGGCTCATAACTATTTCAGTAGTAGCTTATTACAGAGATGTTGTCTCAATTTGTTAGGTCAGATTGTAAATGGACTGGATCATCTTTGTTACTTACATGTATCACTCTATACAACTTAGAGTCATCGCTCCCAACCAGTAAACTTAATTAATTGAACGACAAGTTACTCCGTGCAATGGTTCGTGTAACTTCTCTTGCAACGGGTTGTAAAACAAATTGCATAAAAATTGCACCTTGTATAGTTCTGCTTTTTTCTTTTTGATAATTATACACCCTGGCAAAAAATCTTACATGATCCTTGATCCTCAAGGATCCTGTATGGATCATGTGAAGACAGGAACCTTGAAGGATCCTTAAAAAGATTTAAATAATCCTTGCAGGATCCTGTAAGGACAGTATTGTTCAAAGTTTCTTAATAAATTTTTATACAATTCTTACAGAACGCTCTAAGAACAGGATCCTTGAAGATTTTTGAGAATTCTTAAAGATCTTTGAAAATCCTTTGAAGCCTTCGGACCCTTAAGGATCCGGCCAAGAATTTTCACTTGTTATGGTAAAGAGATTAGAGATCATCTTTAATTATACCGTCGATTAATACCAACACTCGTGAAAGTTTAGAAGGACAAGAAATGGCAACTGCCATCTTTAGATTCTCTTAAACTTTCAAGTGTTGTTCTTTAACTTGATGAAAGAAAACAAAAATGTCTCCAACTTTAAAAAAAACAACAAAAAAATAAACTTTGAAAAAGTAATTGTATCTTAACTGTTTTATCTATTGTAAGTGATAAGAGTGATATTTAAACCTATATGTATCACACTCACTGTACCTGTTGCTCAAGGACTTGATTTGCTATTTCTAGCTCTTTTTGTTTCTCGAGAAGTTGTTGTATCATATTGAGATCTTCCTTCTGTTCTTTTTCGGTTTCAAGTTTCTTGGCAATAATTTCTTGTAATTGTTTTCCAATGGACGATTTCTCTTCTTCTGAGTTTTCTAATTGTATCTCCAACTTCTTTTTTTCGGCCAGAGCTTTCTCAAGTTCGCCTAGTTGAGACGCTACACGTCTGTCCATTAATGCTTTAAGTTTCTCGTTTTTTTTCTTCAAGTTATATATTTCCTCCTCATAACTCAAGCTATCGAAACTTTTGTTACCCTGCAATTGTTTAGTGGAATTTAAAAATTAGTAAATATAAATAGATCGACGTGTTCCGGCTACAAAAACAGATGGATACAATACTGGTGGTACAACACGCTACGTCATGCCACAATGGCCTCAAATTTAACGACAAGTACAGTCTATATTATATCTTGGCAATTTACTTGTCGAAATAAATCGCAATTAGCAAAAATACTAGAAATACATAAAGGCAATAACCCCTCGCCCGCTTTTACATGCATTTTTGTAAATACACGCTGATTAGAAAACGTTAATGCAATCCCCCCCCCCCCCTTGCGCTCTTTTTTATTGGGGGCCTGGGAATAGCTACTCCTGTCGGAACGATGAAAATATAGTCTTAATTCTGGTAGAATATCTATTTTTTGGAAGAAAAAGGTAACAAAGAACAAAGAAAAATTTAAGGATGATATTTCGTAAAAAAATATTGAGATGAACAAAATAGCACGTCGCATCCCAGGTTTGAACTCGATCTCGTTTGTGCGCAAACCGACGATGTTTCATCATCATCATCTTTTCGGCCCTTTTCCTTATTCAGGGCCGGCCGCCTGAATCTTTTCTCTCCACTTGGTTCTCGACTTCGCCACTCTCTCATTTACTCCCACTACCATTTCATCCTCCTTGATGTGATCCATCTACCTCTTCCTTGGTCTTCCTCTTGGTCTTGTCCCCTCTATCTCTTTCTTTCTAATTTTCGTTATTGGGTCATCTACATCCCTCCTCACACAGCGGCCATACTACCTTAGTCTGCTTTCCCTCAACTTGTTGACTGATGTAATATATAATATAGTATATATATATATATATATAATATATATATATATATATATATATATATATATATATATATATATATATATATTCGATGAAATATTATAGATACATAATATAGAGGGATATATATATATATATATATATATATATATATATATATATATGATATTATATATATATATATATATATATATATATATATATATATATATATATATATATATATATATATATATATATATATATATATATATATATATATATATATATACACACACAAATATTCAGGTCGCTCAAACTGATTCGCACTTTAACACGCGTTTAAAGTGGACTCTACGCATGTCGAAATTAGCACTCTCAGCGGGCCTTCGGCCCTACGCCCAGGCCCGGGGACAAAACACGAAGAATTTATACTACGTGGTAAAACTTTGCCTTTTCCTTAATGATTGACTTCCTTTATATAATTGTCAATGGCCGGTGCTGTGACATCATTTCCGTAGGATACGAACAGTCATCAAAAATTAATTCTTAACAAAAGTAACTGTATAGTACGCTCACGACGTCACAAGCTCAAAGCCAAGATCTTCACAGATTTACAGTAGATTCATGGCCGGATGAAGACGATAGTTCCCAATTACTAGTACATCAAACACAGTATCATGTTTAAATGTATAACTAGAAATACGTAATACGCAATACCCCTTCTCCTGCTTTTACATGAATTTTGTAAATATCCACCTGATTAGAAAACGTTAACGCAAACACCCTCGTGCTCTTTTTTAATGGGGGCCTGGAAATAGCCTGTCGGAACAATTCAAAATATAGTTTTAATTCAAGTAGAATATTTGCTGCTGGACATAAACAAAGACAGACAGACAGACAGACAGACAGACAGACAGACAGACAGACAGACAGACAGACAGACAGACAGACAGACAGACAGACAGACAGACAGACAGACAGACAGACAGACAGACAGACAGACAGACAGACAGACAGACAGACAGACAGACAGACAGACAGACAGACAGACAGACAGACAGACATAATCGTAGATACAGACATACTGTAGTCAAAAACACAGACAGACATAAACATAGTCGTAGACATAGTCATAAACATAGACATAAACACAGACACAGACACAGACACAGACACAGACACAGACACAGACACAGACACAGACACAGACACAGACACAGACACAGACACAGACACAGACACAGACACAGACACAGACACAGACACAGACACAGACACAGACACAGACACAGACACAGACACAGACACAGACACAGACACAGACACAGACACAGACACAGACACAGACACAGACACAGACACAGACACAGACACAGACACAGACACAGACACAGACACAGACACAGACACAGACACAGACACAGACACAGACACAGACACAGACACAGACACAGACAGACACAGACACAGACATGGGCATAGACATAGATACAGACACAGTCATAAACATAGACATACATGTAGGCATAGACATACATAGGTGTATGCAAGCCATTTGATTCGTGTTATCTATATGTCTGTTTCGTAATAGAATATTACACTATAAACAATTTGATATTGCAAACTGTTAACCCTTGGGGGGAGGTCTCTACTTCACAAGTAGAATTGACTGTTGTTACACAGTAAATAAAAATATAGACAGGGCCATCGATATTGACAAAATAGCGTATACGTTTGATCGCTCCGGTATTGGAGCGATCAAACGTATACGCTATTTTGTCCCTGTGGCTACAATGCAGTCTGTGTTCATGGCCTTAGTTCAACCCTATTTTAATTATTGCTGTGTTGTCTGGGACAATTGTAGTCAAATGTTAGCTTCCAAGCTTCAAAAACTACAAAACCGAGCGGCTAGGGTTTTAACTTTTTCTAGCTATGACGCTGACGACAACCATTTAATAGAAGGGCTTGGGTGGAAAAAGCTGGAAACTCAGCGAAATTTCCACAAGGCTGTCATGGTCTTTAAATCTCTTAATGGACTCGCACCTGAGTACATGCGTTCAATGTTTATAGATCGTGACAGTGTAGCCTCATATTCGCTGAGAGACACTATACGCAAACCAGGTATTCCGAAGCCCCGCACTAACTATCTGAAAAATAGTTTTGGTTATGCTGGGGCGGTGCTTTGGAATAGTCTACCAGTTGAGTTACGGCAAGCAAGTACTCTAAGTAGTTTTAAAGAGGGCTGTAAGTAATTCATGTATATATTTTTATTACACGGCTCTCATGGAAAGCAGGTTTATGATTTGTATTTATTTGTATTGTTATTTGTATTACCTGATGAGATTTACCGTGTTTAAATAAAGTATTCAATTCAAATTCAATTCAACCGATAGGGTTTGAAAAATTGATTTAAATCAACATGATTTTATTTGTCTTATTATTTTTGTTTTTATTTGTGCAATTTATTTATTAATTGTTACGCATGATCTAGTAATTTACAAGACATGAACAATCTTACAACCAACCTCTTTTTGTGCTTGCTGACTTGTAAAGCTGTCTTCTGTCGTTGTTTCACTACCATGAGACACGCATCCAGCTTCAACCATCTCTATTTTCTCAACATCTCGTTTCATTAACTGAACTTCTTCCTCTAATTCTTTGACATCCTCGCTTCCATAACCAAATCCTGCCATCTTTTTCGCAGGTGATACTAGTGAATTCACTTCAATACGTTTTTCTAGTTCTTTGTTTTTCTTTTCCAACTCGAACTGTTTTAGTTTTTCCTGTTTCAATTGTTCCTTCAAGGAAATGCACTTCGCTTTTTCACTCTGAAGCTCTTCTTGCAAAGGAAGAATGTTTACATTAACGGGGTTCACAATAAGTTTCACTGTTTTTTCTATCTCTTTACATATTTGGACAAGGTCTTGAAAAAACGTTGAACCAGGAGCAGCCAATTTCTAATGAAAGGAAGTACAATACTTTAAATTATGAGTGTACCATTATAATATACATGCACCCTAAATATTAGACAGATAATGTTGATAGTTTAATAGAAACTTTGAGTCGTGGATTAATGTACTGTACAGTAAAAAACACGCATGTCACTATTGGCAATGTTAACAAATAAGTTTGGAATCAAACCATGTGCTATCTCCTTTATTATTTGGCCATGTAACGTGAGTAGTCTTAACCAGGGCGTCTATAAGAAAAACGCCACGTCTTAACTGAATTTTCCTGCAATCTAATTAGTTTTAGCGGTCTTTACGGGTATTGGGTATCAAAACTCATGCATGTGAGGTGGTATACGTTCATGGATTGGCTACGATAATTGATGCATTACTAATGAGTTTGAGAAAAACTGGTAAAGACCGACCATTACAGAAATTGAAAGACCGCGAGCAAAATAATTTTGCCTCCCGCTACGCCAATAAGTTTTAATATGAGAATACAGATAGATACATGATGTTTTATGTTAGATATATGATAAATACAGATATGATGCATCACAATACAGTACAGTACTTGCATGCTAGTGTGCTGGCATTTTCAATTTTTTTAAAAACGCAATATCTATCCCACTAAATACTACCAAAAATTTCTAATTTCTATCCCACTAAATACTACCAAACGTTAATGTTTATTATTATACAATACTGATACAATCTCAACTGTGATTGGCTAAAAACCTACAGACAATTCTTGATATCTTGCCACCTACAAAATATCAAAAATTATCTGTAGCTATGACGCGCTGGCCAGCGGTTTGAACAAAACAAACATGGCAGCCGTCCTTAGGAGACATGCGGCTAAAAGCAGACCTGCACCAGGCTAAAAATAGCAACACTGCGTTTACATCATTATGATTATGGTAATATGATACACGCTATCTGTCAAGGTTGTATTAATACCAGGCCCGGATTTACCAATTTTGGGCCTACAGGCTAAGTGTGACGACACATTTCTAGGGGGGTCGGGGGCATGCCCCCCGGAATTGTTTTGAATTTGGGGTCACTGAAACAGCATTTCCCGCATTTTGAGGACAGTTTTGAGCAAAATATAAAGGTCTGAAATCCCATTTTTTAACAAAGTTTCTCGTCATTTTTAAGAAATATTTCTATGAAGTAGAATAATTAATGATCCCTAAATGAATAACAGTGTATTTTAATTAACAAAGTAGAAAACTAATTACGTTTGAAAAGTAGAACAAATCGAATTTGTGAAATTCAACTTTTACAGTCTTACAGATGTAGAGTTATAGAGCACAATGTTGTATATAAAGTTTGGGGAAATTTTGAAATAGTGTCTAAATCTTTTTTTTCTCGTCCCAAAACATGGGCCGTCCAAATTTTGGGCCTACAGGCTATAGCCTGGTAAGCCTATCGGTAAATCCGGGCATGATTAATACACGCACTAATTGATACGCTCACTAATCTTGACGAGGTCTGGGTCGAGTTTATATGCGTTCACAAACTCGATTCTTAGGATTTCGTGGGCGATGATCTTCCGTATACGCAGTCTACCGATCAGCGGCAGGCATTATTAAATTGTGCGCTACGCTACACCACGTTGTCTTTCTTCCTCAAGGACTTTTCTTGGCAAGTTGGCATTGTTTGGCGCTGGAATATATTGATTTATTAAAGAGAAGTGTATTTTTCTACTATACTATTATATCAAACACAACTCTATTTGTTGCTGGAAGTATATATCAAGGCCACAAAAGGCTTAGCGACATTTCGAGGGGCAGACAGTGAGACAGTCATTTATACGAGTCTTTGTTCATTAATTTTTATATGTCATTCCACACCATTGTGCCAGATGATTTCACTTAACATTTTAAGCATGCGACGTTATTGTCAACACTCACGTCACGCGTACAAAATTGAGCCATTAAAGATGGCAACGGCCGTTATTGCTGCAAATCAACAACCTAAAACTGCATAGATTGCCGTTCTTCACTTCAAGCAAGAGTGCTGACGCCATCACTCGTTAATGGCTCGATTTTATACGCGTGACGTCCACGTTGAGTAAAACGTCGCATGCTTAAGCTCTTTAAAAATAGTAAATGGTAGCAACTCGCAGCACTTCGCTTTTGATAAAAACTTCTAGTTATAATATTTTTGGGGACTCGCTGATCAATCATGTGAAGCACGTTTTCATTGTTGCGAGATTCCGATAAAGAAGGTCCCCTATACCCCTTCACAAAATGCATTCAAGGCAATCACGATTCACGTAAAAATATTTTGCCTTTTCATGAGTCACGTAAAATCGCAAAAACTCTCTCACGTTCACACAAAAATCGAGGCAATCACGATTCACGTACATGTAAAAATACAAAAGAAATTCACGGATTAATATTTCGCATCATCTAACCGATTAATAATATTTCGCATTCTCGAAATCTTTCTCTTCAATCTCAGAAGCATCCAGCGAGTTTCGGATTTTGAAAGATTTCTTTCTGTCCTTGCAGTTCATTGTAAAGGTCTGTAAACACTGCGATCATGCAAAATTGCGCCCTGAAGCCTGAAGGTCTCCGTTTGACGAGTACAATCGTCTGGAGTTAGTCAGAGTAAAATAGTCAAAATCATCTGTAAGTAGCTACATGTAGCGTAAAATATCAAGTACATGCTATTCCGGTATTCATGTTCAACTGTTCGAAGACAGACAAGGCAAACAACAGAAATTCCATAAATCCTAAAAAACTGTTCACGCAAAACAGACGATTCACGAATCACGTTCAATTCTAGCCTTCATTCACGGGTCACGGGTTAAATCAAAAGTTACTTTCACGTGCACGTAGGTTTGAAACCTTACGATCACGAATCACGGATTAAAAAAATCATAGATCACGTTTCATGGGTAAGTAAAATAACCCAATCACGCTTCACGCGAAAAGTATAGGGAACCCTCGATAAACGTGGTTTATTCTCTTCATCAAGCTTTTCGTGGTTTATACTCTTCGAGTTGTTCGCTGCTGCTCCTTTGCGCACTATATTTCAGCTTGGAAACATCCCAAACGTAAGTAGAGAAAAAGCAGCGAACGGAGTATACTACAGATCACATTCATTTCACATTCCGTTCAAAATTAACATCTTACCCAACCGAATTCGTTTATTTCATTGAGTTCGTTCACACACCACCCTGCATTCCTGAGCTTGTAATCATAAAACATAAATGTTTTTTCACCTTCCAAACAACACTTTTTCTTCCGCACAAGACGCCTGGGTCAGGCGTTCACTTGGGCTACTGACAAAACATGGAGAAAAAAAGTACTGATTGGGTAAAAGGTACTGATTGAAGTGTTATTGCAGCAATCACAAAATCGAAGTCTGTATCAAAGGCTGAGTGTGGTGGATACTTCACACTGGTGAACTATACATATATTTATGATCAGATCAAGACAGTTGTCAGCCACATCTGATCCCTGTTAAACTACAAAGTCAGTCAGTCACTTTCAAAATCTACCAACAACATGCAAGAACACGATAGTCAAAAGACAAAGCTGTTCAACTTCAAAAGCAAATTAAAAGAGCAAAGAACTTACAACATACCTCACTCAGTCACACGAGCCCTAACAACTCACCAGAAGCACGCGTGAATAGTAGCCGAAGTAAAATGTGCAAAAATGCAAAATCGTAACACCCAAAAAGAAACCGAGACGAAACCTAGACTTGGTCTACCATACTGTAGATAGCCTGAGTAAAAAGACTACTGATTTTGGCAGTATTGTGGGTGGTTGCAGCCAGGGTTCTACCTGTACAACACGGCAAAGTGCAGTCTGCAATATATATATATATATATATATATATATATATATATACATATACATATACATATACATGTACATGTACATGTACATGTACATGTACATGTACATGTACATGTACATGTACATGTACATGTACATGTACATGTACATGTACATGTACATGTACATGTACATGTACATGTACATGTACATGTACATGTACATGTACATGTACATGTACATATACATATACATGTACATATACATATACATATACATATACATATACATATACATATACATATACATATACATATACATATACATATACAGTACATATACATGTATATATATATATATATATATATATATATATATATATATATATATATATATATATTCGCTTACCTCAAAAGTCTGCTACAGGCTGTTTCATCTAAAAAAGAATCTTGAAGATTTGCCTGAAGATTCTTTTTTAGATGAAACAGCCTGTAGCAGACTTTT